>VZTL01021661.1:0-19006 GCA_013400535.1 Scopus umbretta
CCAGAGGTCCTGTCCAAAATTCTTAGAGTAGACCAGATTGCTCAGGGCACTGTCCAGTCTAGTTTTGAGTATCCGCTAGGATGGAGATTCCACAGTCCCTCTGGGCCCCTGTTCTGATTGCCCTTATGGTAAAATAAATATATCCATACCTAAACAGTACAGGAAAGACCAAAACTGGGATGAGTACTCTCTCAGCAATCTCACAAGTGCTGAAGAGAGTTGAAGGGTAGAGAATATCAAATGCTCCCCCAGTTTAACGTCATCTGCAAACTTGCTGAGAATGCAACCCATCCCATTGCCCAGATCATTGACAAGGAGATTAAAAAATGGTCCCAGTACTGATCACTCAAGGATGCCACTAGCAGCTGGTTGTCAGCTGGACTTTGTACTCATTTTCGCCCAGCAGTTCAGCCAATTTTCCATCTGCTTTAAAGTTCACTTAGTAGCTTACCAATTTGTCTGTAAGAATACTGTGGGAGACTGTGTTGAAGACTTTGCTAAAGTCAAGATACACAGAATCTACTGCTCTTATTCACTGAATTGGCCACCATAGAAGGGAGTTAGGCTGGTCAGGAACAATTTGACCTCTGTAAATCCATTCTGGCTTTTTCCAATTAGATTTTTGTTCTTCATCTGCTTGTAAATAGCTTCCAGGAGGACTCTGCTCCTTAATCTTACCATCACTTAAGTTAAGCTGACTGACCCTGAAGATAGGTGTGGTTTGATTTTTCCAGTAGCACCAGCCTCCCCCAGACACCATCGCCTTTCAAAGATAATAAAATGTTATTGTAATGATATGAGCTTGCACCCTCAGCCTGGCTGCTATGAAAACTACTACTAAAATACTACCTGATTATAAAGAGAAATTTTGAGGACTGGGAGTCATAACGATAAATGAAGAAAACACACCAGATTTTGTACTGTCCACTTGTCAAAGTTAATGCCTGTTCATTACAAATGAGAACTTTCCTATGTTACTCCTGAATGACTCAAGGCTATCTACCTGTCACAATAAATGAGTAAGCTTGAGTATAAGAAGTCTCATGGCTGCGTTAGCCCAAACCGTTGTCCAGTCAAGGATGTGGGCTGTTAAATTCTTCACCATGCTGGGGAGCCGTGCGCTAAGTGCCAGTCCAGAAACAAGAAGATTGCATTTTTCTCCTCAAGGAGCATTTCATGTTTAGTTGATGTTTCTTAATAGAGAAGCATAAAGAAGGCCCAGAAAACTATTTATAGGCAGAAGCTAGTCCTTTGTCTCTTGTTTTTAATTTGTCTACTGGGCATTTTACAAGCTTTTTGTGCTTTGAAATTGACTTAATATTTTATGAAAAATCTTCAGCCTCTGGAAGGCTCCAGGGACTGAAACTTCTTACTTAAACAGCTGTGACACTCTGAGGACTGCAAACACCAGTATAAGTTATACCCTATCAAATATAGGCCAGCAGGACAAATACTGTGTGTTATAGCAAAAAATGCTCTAAGCCGTGCAAAGCCATCTAAACTTCTATGATGTAGACCTGCAGTCCTGAAGGTATTTTGACTATGCCATGTGGCATGGTGGTCAGGCAGCTAAAGCTTCCTGGAAATAGAGTCAGACTTCAAATTGCTCCAGTCTGGAAGCAAAAACTGTAATCATAAACCTAGTCATAGGGCTAGGGTTGATATTATTTCAAGTAGATACCACCACAATATTTTCTCACCTGCTCTTGGGACAGAAATCAATGTCACCTACATAAGCTTGCTAGGCTAGGCAAAATCAAGATGGCTTTTTTTCATTTGCTCAGTTTTGGTTCCCAAGCCTTTTCAACCACCTCCCACTTTTCTCTTTGTATGCAACCATTTACTGATGTTTTGCCATTTAAGGAAAAGGATTCCAAAAGACTTCTTTCACAATGTCAATATGATGAGTAGTGAACTGCTTTACCAGGCAGACATCTGATTCCCTTTTTGTAGTACTCCAGCTATCCATGAACCTCATAGTTTACCCACCCAGGAGCCAAATTATTGCCTAATGAAAAAGCTTAGTGCTTTGCTTCGGCTTAAATATAATCGTATTTAAAGACCTTGAAGGTTTCAGTTAGCAAAATTAACCTTTATTTAATTTCATGATAAGTTTTAAAAACCTCAGTAACTTTCTGTGGACAAGCTTTATGTTCAGAACTTTCTTCAAAAGTATTCCTAAGGACAGCACAAAAAAGTAAAATGAGATTCCTTTCCATTAAAAGCTAAATTTTTACCTTCCTTCCTATCTGATTTCTCTGATGTGACAGTACAATCAAAGTGAACCATTTGTCTATACAAATTAGCTTTTGCTGACTTCAAGTTAATTACATAAGACATAATGTCTCTAACTGGCTATGTGGAGGCTATTTTACTCGATTCCATCAAATTCTAAGGATTTTACAATACATCTGCATAAACATCATTAAAATTTAATTAAATTTCAATTTTGGGGTGAAAGCTGTCTTTTCAGTGAAGTATTTTATTCACAATTCTTGCTGAAATGAAAACAAATCTATGTAAAACAAATATATATAGGAACATGCAGCTAGGTACAGATAATCAGCTGTTCTAGCCTGGCCTCTGAAATTATCCTGATTGGCCAGATTTACAGCTCTGCAAATTTACCATTCACAGATTTACAAATATTTATGTTATTAAAGATGTATATGGGTTTATTAGGATTTACAAAACCATCTAAGGAAGTCTCACCTAATCCTGTGGCCTTCAATAGGAAATCCTGTTTATGGACAATGTATGTTTCTCTTTGCTCTTATATGCTTAAACTCAAGCTGTGTATAATCTCATTTTCCACTACAAATGACGAATGCCAAAACTTTGGTACGTATAAAAATTACACCTGGAAACTAAATCTGGTTTAGAACTTTGCATGCATTCCATCCAAAATTTCCTCTTTGTGAAAACATGAATGTAAAAAAATGGCATAGAAGCCAATTTGGATAAAAACAATGAAGTCACTATTTGATTCACCAGTTTTAGAAATATAACCATGAATAAGACCTAATTTGTTTCCATAGAAGAGTACATATATTACTGTAGCAAATATTTCTGACCTCGACTTCTTCAAATGGGATCCAACTATGCTACCAACACAATCACTGGAAGACTTTATATATGAAAAACCAGCAAAACTAATGAAATTTTACTTACTATTGCAAAACCCAAAGGAAATAAAGTATACGATTACCACATATTATTAAGGTCTTATCAGATCTCTGCACTGATTTCATAGGGTAAGTCTTCCAGAAAAGCGGCCATTCTGAGCTCTCAACTTATATGTATTATGAATGAGTTAATAATTAAAGAAATTAAATAAAGAAGCACATACATTTCCCATTTATCAAATCATATGCAGATTGATATAAGAACATAAGCATGTCCATATGGAGTCAGACCACACCTCTGTCAAGGCTAGGATTCTCTCTTCAGCACTTGCCAGTACCAGATGCCTAATGAAAGCACATGAGAGCAGGACAAGTAGATAGGGATATTATATGGATACTCTGGGATATTCTGCAGAATACTTTCCAACCATCTGTGGCTCAGGTAGTTCCTGAACTGCAGAAATAGTGCCTGCATTTAATTGTCCTAAGCAGATTTTCCTGTCGCAAATTCGTCTGAAGCCATGCAAACTTTTCCATCTGCAATATCTTATAGCAAGTCATGTCACAGCTTAATTGCACACTCTTTGCAGAAGCACCTCTTGTTTGTGCTGGGCCTGCCACCTGCTAATTTTATCTATTGTAACTCACTTTATTTTTTTTAAAGGCAGAGTGAGCAATCATTTACTAATTCACCTTCTTCATGCTACTCATGATTTCACTGGTCTTTCTACAGCCTTTCAGGCTAAGGGCTTCTACTCTATTTAATCATGGCTCTTCCCTGTACAGAAGCTGTTCCACGCCTTTGATCATCCTTCTTGCCTTCCTCCATATTGAGTTCTACTGTATAATTTCTGAAGGTAGAAGAGGAAGACAGAAAGGAACTGTACATGCTTAAGATGTGGATGCTGTTTCATGTTTTCTTCTCTATTCTTTTCTAGTAATCCCTTACATTTTATTTTACTTTTTAACTACCTTTAAAAATAATGAATCTGGCTTTTAAAAAAATATTTTTCCATTGTAGTATATATAGTCTCATTCCTGCGAATAGCTGTTGTTTCAGAAATAGCTATTGTGCAAGCAAAATTAGGGATTTTTCTCCTAGATATCAATTTACATTTGTCTACTTTAGTTTTATTTAATTGTTTTTAATCTCCTGACCCTTCATTGTATGAGACCTTTCTGAAGTCTTTCACAGCTGAATCTTACATATTCTGTCTTGAATATCTTTAGTGTCATCCCTAAAGTTGTTACATCACTATTTACCTCTTTGACAGATCATTTATGAACACGCTGAACAGCACAAATTTCCATTTGGAACTACCCCTCTCACTCCCTATGAAAACTTAAATTTTAACCAGTTATTTATTTATGTGAGAAGCTGCCTTTGCTAGCTTAGTTTCCTTAACACCCTTTGGTGAGATGCTGTGTCATATACCTTTCGGATATGTTCTGCCTTGTTCAGTTTCCTGTTAGCTTATCTTATAAAGTACAGTAATGTGAGGGTAATATGGAACTGGAGTATTCAAACTTCACTGAGTGACTGAAGACATTACCAACTTTGATCCAACTTACAAATCATATGAATGAGAAAAATTGCAAAATAGTGACCTGTTCTTTTCCTTTGTGTAAAAAGAAAATCAATGTGTTCATGTTAGTCAAATACAAGACCTTGCATTACAAGTTATTTTTAGCTTAACACCTGACAACAGAGTGTTATTGCCAAGCCCACAGGCTTGTATTTTGTATATTACTATTGAAAAGGAAAAAGTATTCTTCTCTTTTTTTTGTAGATATTTCTAATCTTGATTATATATTCTTGTTAATCTCTCAATGCATGAAACAGAAAATGATGGAGCATAGTGTTCATGAACTGTCATTTTCCTCCATACCTGCACAGATTAAATTTATTCTACATAGGCAACATTCAGCCTCAGTGCTGGTGTGTCCTGTGAGAGTTTCCCTAAGCCAAAAACCACGTATTGGAATGCTAAGTCTATAAATGGATTTTATAACTGCAAATGCAGTTATTAACAAGTGTATGATTACATAGATAACTTGCAAAGAGATTAAAATAGACGTATATTTTAAGAAGGTTAACCACTACTATAGCTAAATAACTGCACAGTTGTGGATTTTCATCATAGTACATTTGAGATAGCCTAAGAGAAACTTTATATTTACATAGCTTGAGAAAGTCAGTCCCTTAAGGAAAGTGTGTCAAGATACTCTATATTTACCTGGAGCAACAGGGTTTGTATGGGCTGTCACTTTGGAAATATCTAATGTTTAAAAATCTGTGAGAATGATAAGGTTATAATCTCCAGAATCAGTTGGCCATACCAGACCAAACCGACCCTATCTTCAAAAACTGGGAAAACTCTCACAGCTCCTTTGAATTAGCCCAATAATAGTCAGTCTCACCTTGGATGAATCCAGACTCCATTTATCACGTTTTCAAATGCCTGTCTGTCAGTGCCTCTCACACTTTCAAATGTACAGTCTGCTTGTTTGTACGAAGCTTTCAGCATGTGATTTGCACCAGATTTATGTTTAAAGCTTGACCTCTCCATTCATGTGTCAAATCCTAAATTACGTCTCTCAGTTGCTTCATGGTAACTTGTTCGTGTAGCCATATTGTACATCAGCTAACAAAGTTTCTCCCTCGTCAGATGCCTCAGCCGGACTTTTTATTCCTTCTACAACCTGTTTCTCTGAACTTTGTGCATGAGTCCCCAGCCACGTGTGATACCCAGTTTGCTCAGTCTCCCCTCAGTACAGGGAGATGCCCAAGATCCACCATCCTTTGTTGAGGAAATTTTGGATAGGTGCCCAGATGGTCTTTTTTGTTTAGGATATAAACAGAATTTATAGGCAGTGTGATAGGAATAACAAAGCTGATTGTAATGGCAGAAAATCCACTAGAGAAAGTAAACCATGTAACCTGTGACTGATGAGGTGGGAATTTTTTCACCAGTTACAAATTTGTGTTTGAAAGTTTTAGCATTGATAGTTTTATCTTAATAGAAATTGAACATTGAATTTACTCTGGATTTACACCAGGACATGTAAGCATGGAATTTGGCTCAGTATTTTTACTTACACATCATAGACAGGTTGCTTCTAAGAATTAATTGAAATGCTGCACTGGTTCTGTTTCTGTTTCCATCCCAATCTCCCACTCTGGCATATTACAAGAAAGTCACAGTTCTCTTAGACTGAACTAAATATTCTGCTGCTGCCCAGCACAGAGCTATCACGGAGCAGGTATGGGCAAAACGGCTGGCACTTCCCTCCTGCAGAGCTCTTAAAGCCTTGCTGGTACTCTCATGAGTTATGCTTTGACAGAAATTGTAAAGGGGAATGTCTTAAATTTCACAGACTGTACAGATGATGGTAGCAGTATCAGTAGAATAGCAGACAACATTCTGAAAGCTTTGAGCCTTCTCTTCACAAACTGTAGTACCAGCTTGCACCAGAAGACAAGCACTAGGTCATGTCATAAAACATTGCTTCTTTTCTTTTCTTTGACTATATAATTACTAAAAACCTGTGAATCTGCTTAATAATATATCAGTTATTTAAAAAACAGCTGAGATATTTATGCAAGTCAAATACAAAAAAGGGGTCAATTAAGTGGCCTAGTAACATCAGTGAATGTGATGCATAAGGCTATGGAAATATGGTGCATTAGTTTTCTATGCCTGAAAGTCATATTCATTTTGCTTTCTGATCTGGTGAAGTTGTTAAAGGACAAGCGCACTGTGCTGTCTCAGTAAGACATTACTTTTATTTTCTTGCTTTATTTAATCTGGTATAAAACTAGTACCAGACTAAAAGTGTATAGATGGCTGATATTTTCTTATTTGGAAAACTATAAGAAAAAACTTATGATAAGAAATATAAATGTTTTTTAAAAAAATTAGAATAAGGACCAGGCCGATTGATGCCGCTAGTATAACAATCATGCATCATTTTTCCTGTGAGACTGTCGGCTTTTGCAGTCCAGTTGACTTAATGCAGTTTAAGCGTTGCAGTACATTCCTGAATTTAACAGCCCACATCCTCAAGAAGCATCTTTCATTTACCAACATGAAGTACAGTCTAGCCCTTGCAGTATTATGGAAAAGCCTACAAATATAAAATTAAAGTTTCAGAAACTAGAAGAAAAAGCCCCAGTTCTTAATACAAACTCGATTATTCATTATAATACAAATCTATCTCAAGTTCTTAAACAACTTGGGTTTCATTTTGATTGGGTTTGTATCCAGTTAAATCCTCTGATGACCAGTGATCAATTTTTTGACTCAGACAAGAATTTTCAGTTTGTTTTAAAAAAATAAAATAATATAGCTTTAGAAATGAGAGGCATGGTACACATGATACTTAAGGACATCCATTTTTACTTACACATAAAGATTTAATCTCCAAAAGACAAAGGTGGTCTGGGCTTGAGCTTATGAAAGGAAGAGCAAATGAACTAGAAAAAAATTAAAATTAAGCAAAAAAAAAATCTTCCATGTATATTTTATAAATATTTAATTAAAGAAACAAAGGGAACTGGTTTCGTTTGTTTCACCTCTCATGCTGCTTTTGTAGCCCATATTATTTTTCCTGAATATTTTCTTCATTTTATTTGTCATCTCTGCTGATAAACACAGCATCTTTGTACTCCTTGTACAATCTTTTTATATTTCACATATAGTGAAATAATTAGCACATCTGATTACTGGTAACTGAAAGTCGTGTTATATGGTATTAATGCTATTTTTTCCCTTATCCACTCTACCATATAGTCCATGGGTTTTAGAGGGAAAATAATTCTGAAAAATGTTGTCAAGCTCATACTGTCCTATAGCTAAACCGCTTGGCAGAAAGAACCTCATATAGCAGCTTTCCTCCTATAATCTCCATTTATTCGTTCCATATATGTGTGCCTCTAGTTCAAATAACTGTACAGCCTTATAAAATGGAAGTAAATGTCATATCTAAATGCATTGTTAGTACGTGAAATACTCATTTTAGAAGGGTCCTTAAGCACACATCTAAGTCTGAGATCGTGTTTTCTGTAAATGTGAGCTTTACCTTGAAAGGACTATGCACATCTTGAATAAACAAAGTTTCCCAATATAGTAGAAGCAATTTGCTTCATAGACAATTAATGACTTGAAAAGTATGCAGTTTGTTACCCTAAAAGCAAACAGAAGTGACAATAGCAATGAGAGAGGCTGAGTTCGCTTCTGCTTTTAATGCATCGGAGAGCTGAGATAAGCCTTCTCAGCAGCTGAGGTAAAACCCAATAAATATCGTGCCCTGAAGATGCAGCACCGGCCTCCTCTGCTACAGCAACGAAACTGAGACGGCGGCAGCAGTGCTGCCGGCCAGGAGAGGCAGGCAGGGCGAAAATACACACAAAAAAGGGGTTATTGCCACCTCACCCTGCAGAGGGGCCTGAGCCGTAGCCCCTGCTGCACCCCGACCCCGCTCCCAGCCAGCACGGCTTCCTGGGGCCCTTGGGGACGGGGAAGGAACGATCTATTTACAGCACCCAGCAGTTTCCTTTCCATCCAGGACTCTGAATATTTTTCCTTTGGTAATCTTAGATATGCATTTGGCTTGGAATTAGAAAGTGTAAAATCCAGTTTACTATGGAAGTTTGAGAAAACAGCATTTAACTGAGCACGTAGTTCTAACCAAAGAGAAATGCTAGATTTTGGAGTTTTTTGTTGCTTTGAAACTATGTTTTATTTCAGATTTTTCCTATTTTATACATACATAACAGTCCAAACCAACTTAAAATGCATTTTATTTGCCAAATAAGAAAATAATTTCAGAAATGTTCCTTGCAGAAAAAAATTTAGGACTCATTCGAAATACTGGTTTTTTGGGTCTATGTTATACTGTCTCCAGGTCAGTCATAAAGTGGAACTTCTGTGTCACACAGTGTACTACAAAGAGTGAAACCATCTCAAACATGTGAACGGTTTGTTTTACTGATCTCTTAGAAGACTTGAGTTCTAGTCTCACAATAATCAATGTACATAAATCAGAGTTTGCAAGCTCTGGGCTCTGCAACAAGCTGATTAACTACCGATGTTGCTCACCCTTCACAGCTTCATAGTTTAAAGTAATTTGAAACTGGTGACCTCAAGTGATCTACATTTTTCTGAACTGGAAACTTCAAAATAGTTTGATCACATGAGAGGAATTTAACATAGTTTCTATAATCCACAAGTCTCATTGCTATTTGATGATCTTGTTTAATCACTTGTTTAATCTTTTCATTATCTACCTGCCTTAATGAAGGTGTGTATTATGTTTTGAAATTCAAGAGAAATTAGGAGTAGGAATAGGAAATAATTGCTAGTTACCCTGTTGCAAACACCCATTGCATTCATTTTACTACCAAAGTAATTATAGTTATTTCCCTTAAGAGGAATAGTCATTAATATTTGTAAATCCATCTTTAACCCTGTGAGTCTGAAGTAAATGAATAAATAAGCAAGCTCTGAGGACATATACTGTCTATTTTGTGTCTATAATTAGTGAGTTCAGCTGGAAGCTGTGGAAGAACTATCTAACATCTAAGCTAACTCCAGCCAAGGCAACAGAAATTTTTCCACCAATTCCCATGAGCTTTGGACTCAGTCCCTAAATTCTTACAACTCGGGAGGAGAGTAAAATAGTATGAAGTGGTTTCCACAAATATTGCTTTAACAGAACTTCAAGATTTCTTTTTTAAACTCAGCTTTGGTGAGGAAAGCGAGAAGAACAAGTAGCATCTGCATGGAGTGCAAGTTGGCAAGAATTCCAGTCTGCCACTTTCCAAATTGTTTTAGAAATGTTTGGCACGTCTCTGTCACAAATTACAGCTGATTATAATTTCACAGTATGTGCAAGCAGATGGAGGAGATGAATTGGGGAAAAGTTTCACCCCAGACAAATTAATTATTAGTAAGTATTTTCAGAGCAGAAGTTAAATATTAAAAGTGTGGTTTGAAATAAAGAATTATGGGATGTCCAAGTAATCTATAACTTTGAATCAAATATTTTATGAAGAATTTGACACCTGGTTGGAATAATTTATTATTTTCACAGATAAAAATGTAACTCATACTATAAGAGAATATATTTCAGACATTTTTAACAACTGGTCAGTTTTTTTAACTTATCTATTAAATCTATGAGTTTGTGAGCAGTTAAAACCAGAAAACATTCTTAGCAGGGGTGACTATGGAAATACTTCAAACATTTTTTTCCCCTTGTGGCAAAATACCATTATGTAGCAGAAAGCTTCAGAAATCTAGTTTCAGCCACTCTTTATTTTTTATGTATTTCATATTTCAATGCATGAACTGTTACCTATTATCTATCTATACTTTTAAAACCCAGGCTGAAGACACTAGAGGGAAAGGACTTTGAAAATGAGATGAGGAGAGAACAGAGAAACATGTTTGACAAAATGGGTGGCTGAAGGTGTGGGTGGCATCCCAGTCTCTTTCCCATCTGTGAACTTGTGATCCTGGAGCTGAAACAGACGCTTGTAAAAATGGTACCCTAGAGGACTGTTGTGATGTTATTTCTGTGGCCCTAATGCCCAGTTGCACCGAGTGCATGAAAAAAGTGTAATCTTCTGTAGACATACATGGAATCCAGCAGCTGGTAAGGTAATTTCTGCATATGTCTTATAAAAAGAAGATTTTCTTGGCAAGAAAGATCTGGCATTACTAAAGTACAGTATTGTACAGTAAAGTACAACTAATATTCAACTTCTATTTGAGATCAACAATAGTTACCCAGGTTCTTTAAAATTCGAGGAATATGGTTCCCTTGTACCAGGAAAATGTTTGATTTTAACAGAAAATGAGAAGTGAAATGACAGAATTTCTTTGAATGAGCAAAACTGAACTTATTTTACCATTGCATTTCTTGTTGTTTCTTAGGTTTTTTTAGAGAGGAAGTTAACAGTTTTGAGATAAAGTATTTGCAGTTAATATGTGAAGGCTGAAAGTGATTTAGTAATATCTAAAGAGTTGTGAAATGAACCTGAAGTGAAAAGGAACATTTAAAAAAATTATGTTTATTTGGATATAAAATCTTGAATACCATGGCAAAAAAGACAGTGCTGTGCTTTCATTATATGCATATATTTATCACTGCTCTGTTTCAAGGTTTTGCTTATGATGAAATGCAGCTTTAAGTATGCTCACTAATTGAATTTCATTTTTTCAAGTGTTTGAGACAATCTGAACTATTTTACAAAGAAAAGTGCTTCTTTGCTTGCTTTCAATTTGCCCTGGAAAACCTTTTAATGAGCTGATGGTGCTTATGTGGTGTAGTATTTGTAGGGAGTCAAACACAATCCATATTCAGTGACTCTGTCCTCTGAAGAGAAACTTTACTGGATCTTTCAGATTATGTCAAAGACTCACCATGTTAAATATTTGAAATTTTGTATTGTGTTATAGGCCAAGAGGAAAATGAATATGTGCTGAAATAACCACGGTACTGCATCCCACAAAGTTTTTTCAAATTAAAATCTTTACTGCTCCAAATGTTTAAACATGGTGAAAATGCTAAGACATATCAGCAGGCTCTAGAAAGGAATAATTTTCTAAATTAGTTTGTCCTTTAATGCTTTCTAATGCACAAAAAATTATTGTTATTTCATAACATTTAGCAATTTTGATCTTTATCTTACAGAGATCCGTGTAAAATAGATTAATAATCACCTAATGTTGATTTTATATGCATTATGTTATGTATGTGTCTAATTCCATGTAATATCAAGCTTAAGCTATATTTTATATTTTTGCAATGTTGAACATGTTGGGATCCTATATTTGGCTCAGGGTCACTACTTTAATGAATGTCTAATAATTTTTTCTGTCCTTTGAATGACAGTTTTCAGTGGTGACAAGAAAGAATTGTGACATGCGCTAAGGGAAAATGGAGCTGCACAAGGGAGTCATCTGGCTTGGTTTAATAAGGTAGCACTTGCCTTCTCCCCCAGCCAGAGTGATTTGGGTAAGCTTGTTTTACTTCACATTGCAACTGCTGGATGTACACATGTGGTCAGTTACTATGTATAAGATGATGAATGGTATCTTACAGATATTTGCTGTGCTACTGGTACTCATCCTGCTATACTCTAAAACCCAGTTTCATGGAAATCTGTAAATATGAAGCATAACTTCAGTAAGGAGAACAAGTACGCTTCAGAGCTGCAGCTAGGTTTCTGCAAAGTTCAGTTTCTTTTTAGTCCTGCAGGATTTAGAACATTTTGGAGGGTAATCTTAGTCTAGAAAACTGCACACAAAATGACAGGTTAAAATCCTGCTGACACCTTTCTCAGTCGAAAGTCTCCTATGAACATTAGCTCAGCCATTTTACCCAATATTCAATCAGCACGAGGTTTCTGAGCTTTGAAAAGTACAGTTGAGCTATCTGTACATTTTGAGTTTAGTAAATGGCAGTAATGAAGTAACAATTTGCCCAATTATTTTGGATTTTTATGCAGTTTCAAGTTATTAAATATCACAGTGACTATGATTAACGTGTTACCATGTACAAACTTACAAACTCTGGGGTATGGGTAAAGACTATTGAAGTTGCTTACACTGGAACATGCCGTATCCTTCTTGACGTTTTATTATGCTATATACTTTTAGTCAGATCTGCAAACACATTAGTAATGGTGTATATATAAAAAACAAAAAAACCACAACACCATGACCCACCACAATGGATATCTGATTGTATAATAAAGCAGTCTTTTACACTAACATTGACTTTCCCACAGGTTACCTACACTTACACACTAGTTGTTGCAGAAGATATTGATTAGCCATAAATTACTCTTCCCATACATTAGCATAACAAAATGAACATAAAATGAGATACAAGAAATCTGTAAGAACAGGAGATAAGCATTTACTTAGTCCTCCTTTTTTCTTATCATTATTCAGGAATATATTGCTGAGGTATCAGCAATGTGCACATGGAAAACAGTGTTCATATATATATCATGAACAGGTGTCTCATTTTATCTGTTTATGTACTCATTCACTCTTTATGATTTCTCAATAATTTTCCAGCAAATATAAAAATATTAATAGTGCAATATATAAGTAACACTAAATTAAGTTGTTCAATTAGTAGGACTACTGCATACTAGTTTTTTTGCCTACCTTATCTTATGTTGAGAACAACTTTAATTAACACCTCATAAAACAAACCAGCCTCTTACAATGAATGAATTTATTATACACAAAGGCTACATGTTTAAGAGGTCTCCACTGTATGTAAATTAGATACGAACTATGAGCTAGATCTGCTAAATACTACAGATTTCATACATAGTGGAAATAAAGATGCAAATCACATAACAATAAATTCAAATCTTTGTAACAAACACCCTGGAGAAAACTTTAACAAATCATAACTGTCAAAGGGATGGATGATGAAAGTTTTTGTCATGCAAAAGAATACAAATCACTCTGCTGTTGCAACCATCTCTCTCTTATTTTCTTGGTTGTAGGCACATCATCAACTTTAATGATAAAAGTCTTCCACAAAAATAATTTTTAAGCCTGAGGAACAAACACCTCTTTGGCATCCTGAGAGCATGTTCCACAAACATCATCAATCTCCTTCTGAGTATGATTTACAGCCTTTCCCTTTGGCCGGCTCAGGCTGTCCGTGTGCATGCCCCGGCAGCGTCACATTGGGATTCTCCTCTGCTTTGTCCTCCAAGCACATGCTGCTTGATTGGCAAGCTCACAGCCAGCTTTCTGAACACATTTAGAAAATAAGAGAAGGAAGTTTGAATATAATCCCTTCCATGTGGACACATCAGAAATGTATGGCTCAGATGAGGGAAAAAGGGAAGGAATGCATATCTAGATTCAAACTAATGGGCCAAGTTCTCAGTTCTAGCCAGATTTATCATGTGCAGCCAGGAGGGATGTTTACAAAGAAGATGCAAGTCTCTCCCTGACTGTATAGCTCCTCTAATTTAATTGCCCGTATCTACTAAGGGGCAGTCCATACACCAAGAGAGCCAAAACACAGAGCATCGTTTAGTGAGATTTGTTTCCATCTGTGACATGACTTTTGTGCCAGGTGCTGCATATGTGTTGTGAGAAAGGTTGATGAAGGCAGCTGTACTCCAGCTGAGACACCCCTGAAGAAGATTGAAGTGTTCTTTATCCTCCTTTGCTTTGCTAAACTGGAGGGGGATGTAATATGATTGGATTGTAATGTGACTTTCTGCAGAAACAGCTTGATCTGTCTCTTCTTTGTGCCAGCCCTATGGGTAAGTATATGTTCATTTAAGGGAGTGCAAATGATAGGAAAATCTGAATCATTGTATGTGTTGATGAGAGGCAGTATAAGAAAGGTTGTAAGGCAGCAGGATAAAATAACTTAAGCTAGTGAAATTTAGCATCTGGGAGTACAGCTCCCGCCTCATGACTCAACTAACTGCAGTTCACTTGTGGACTGCAGGTGTCTAATAAATGAACTCTTTCTGGCAACTTTCCTTGAGTTTCAGGAATAGAGTCTGTGAACCAGAGCTGAAGACGTTTAGTGTTCTTTAGAAACTCTTACTCCATGTACTCACTAAGACAGATGTACATCCATTAATAATTGTTGCCTCACTTAAGCCATACTCACAGACAGAAAGACTATATCCTTATAAAACAGGAAAACAGGTAAACATTATGATTAGTTGTAAACACAGATCTTTCATATGTCTACATTAGGAGAAACAGTAGATACTTATGAGCCCAGTGTTATTTATAGGGGAAACAAAGAGAAGGAGGTGGACCTGAAAAATAAAACTACAAATGCATTCATAAAATTTTTGGGACATTTTTATAACAGCTTGAAAATTAAGTGGATTGAATTTACCAAATTACCAATTTTTTCAGAGTGCTTCTATGGTGAAGGGCTAGATTATACAAGAAAATATTTAAACCACCTCTTTTTAGATGCCTAGATTTCAAGCTACTTTTAGAGCGGATAGAAAGTTTTGGGCAGCCCTGAAGTGTTCTTGGAAGCTTTAACTCCTAATTTAACCATCTAAGCTAGAGATTTAAATACAAACAGTGCTCACAGTCATCTTTAAGAGCTATTAGTTATCACTAACCAGTAACCATATTTGGGATGCTGCGTTGTCCCAAGAAAAGCAGTAGGAATTATGTCTCCAAAGAGAGTGATGTCTCACAAAATTGTTGGATGTAAAGTGAGATCGTGAGGCCATCTTTTGCTAGGGCACTGAACAATGGGCAAACAGAAGTGCTCAGCTGCTCAGCAGTTGGCTGTCTAAACATCATCTGGTATTAAGCACCTTATTCTACTCCTGTGTGAATTGCAGTCCTTACCTTTACCACTTTTATCCGTATAATGGGGATAACATTTCCCTAACTCCCAACAGTTCAGTAAAGGGGCATATATTAACTTCTGTTATCTCTAGGAGCTGTATGAAGACGAAAAACTCTCAAAATACTAAGTATGAAACTGCTACGCCAGTGAATGCTCCAGTCCATGGCTGATGATTTATTTCAAAGCATTCAGTCATGAAGCTGGGTACTGATTGCAGTTTTAATAAAGCTGGCAGACAGTTTTCCATCAACGGTGAAAATACAGTGTTTCACTGAACTGAATAATTTTTGAAAGTGCCTGCTTTACAGAGCAAGTTTTGACTTTGTCCCCAAATTTAAAATATTAAAATTTAAACTATTAGAACTTGTGAGGTTCTCATGACAGATTTATTCTTTTGTCATGGGGAAAACCAAACATTTTCATCATCTCTCGTAATTATGTTATATATTTTTCCACAAAGTAACACCACTTAATGTCATGCTGTTTACCTTACCTTGCATTTCTGAAAACTTCAGATGACTTTTTGGACACTGAAAAGCAGTCTCTATGCATTAAAATTGCTATTACAGCTATTAGAGGAAATTTGTTTCTATTCTGTGTTCTGCAGTTGAATTCATATTTATTTTGGAGCAGTTAGTTATGGACTAAGTCACCATTATTTTTTTAATAAAAATAATTGAAACTTTGCCATCAGTATTCTTCTAACAAATGGAATTTTGTGCAGAATGGAGGTAATACACAATTTCCAAAAAAAAAGTTTAAACAGTTTTAAACTTAAAATAGCTATTTAGCCTTATCTTGAAGGAGTAAATGCACTACAAAATACCATCCCACTTTACCTATGGCCCATGACATCAGTGGTGAAGAGCAGGGAAGAGTGCATGACTAGTAATTTAAGTAGAAGAAGAATTTAATCTATTGAAAATAATGAGAGCTGTGATGGCCTCATGTCTTTTGGAAAGCTCTTGCCTCCATGCAGTATCTGTTATCAAGCCAATATTCCTCACAACTTTTAGTGTAAAGCTGAATCAAATAAATTCTTTCTGTTCAGCTGCTTAATTTCATTATCATGTATATTTTAAAAGCATGGAATAAAAATCTGAAGGCTTTGATGTGTAAAGTATGCCAAACATTTGAAATACACTTATTAATTTTATGAGGAGTAATAATCTATAATGATAGAGGAAATCTAAAATTTTCAATAAAACTGTGGAGCCAAAGAAATTTCTACTTACGACATCATCCTTTAAGAACTATTTTGGGCAATAATTGAGTTTCTGTGCTTTTCTTCTAATTTCACTACCTGATGATACCTGAGAGCAGTAGACTTTATTTCAGAATCCCATTAGGTAGCTTTATAAGATCTGATTTCCTAGGTTGTTTGGGGGTTTTTTTGTTTGTTTTGTTTTGTTTTTTTTTTTTAAATCTAATTGTCAGTCAATGTGTTACAGTAAGCTTAGCTTTCTTTTGACTCTCATGGCTATACACTATGGGGAAAAAAACAAAAGAACTATGCTTCATCATCCTGTCAAGGAGGTTTCTTAACAAATTACCTTTACCCTCAAAAGAAAACACAAAGAGACTTTTTGTAGCTTTAACAATTCTCATAGTTCGTATCTTCTTTTCCTGGCTATTCAAGGGAACAAAAATACAATCTTCTAGACCTCAGAGATAATGAAATTGATATCTTTAAAGTTTTATGAAATCTCGATATTTAATAAAAACATGATTCTTTCTTTAATCATTATTTAAACTCTGTATGCTTTTCCTACAATACTGTGTTTTCAGAACATATTGTTGCTTTGTAGACCATTTATTTCCAAAGAGTAAATAGTAGTAAATTACAATACAAAATAGTAGACCCTTTCTTTCGTTGTATGCCTGCTCATAAAAGACTTGGTATTCATAGGTTTATGTCTTAGCCTGGATGAAACTCAATCCCTTGCAGAAGAGCACCATAAGGCATTACTCAGATTTTATTTAATCTTTCTTCTTAGAATGTCATGTAGTGAAAAGGCCTAGCTTTCAACAGAAGAATGATTAGATATAATAGTCACTGAAGTCCTTAGGAGACTGCTGAAGTCAGAGGGCTGGGCTGGTTTCTTGGGGTCCAAGGGCTGCTGGTACTGGGGAGCACCAGTCCCTTCCTCCCCAGTACCTCTGCAGCTGTTCCAACAGAGTCTTTCCTTCCAGGCATTGAATAACCTGTTCATTCAAAGCACACTTGGGTTCAGGAAGCCACTGTGAAATTTCCTTAACTGCAAAGAGACTGTGAGCTCTTCCCAGCTTGTGTCCCATCTTTTTCATCCCTGCACGGTGGTTAGGGTTTGCTGCGCCTGTGTGGGATATAGGGACTTCATTTTTTGGTTTACATCTTTTAGGAAGTTCCGTGTTTTCAGCAGATGTCTTATATTTCAAATTTATATTGGGGTCCTATAAATCAGCTGAATAATGAATGTGTGGTCCTTCCATACCATAAATTAAATTAAGCTGTAATTTGTCTGGGATGTTTTACTAGTAACAGGTGGATGTACTTAAGAGAGAATTGAAAAATTTCAAAATATATAAGAAAAACAAACTCCAACAATTTTGGCTGTGTTTCTAGTGCATACTAAAAGCATACTATTCAATACTGGTTTTGGGTGTTTTTTTTGGTTTTGGTTTTTTTTTTTCCATGTAAGAATAATGTAATTTACTACAGGGATCCAAACACACACTCATTCAAATAAGAGTTCTACCTTTTCTAGCATATCACCAAACAAATTGCATGAAGTACACAGACATAAAATACACACACTTAATTTCTTCTGAAATTATTCTCTGAGTTACTATTATAAGCAGATATGCATCATATACACAGGGAAAATTGTCAGCTGCTTGGGTCTGAGTCAGTCATAGAGTAGCAATGTACTTTTTGCCATTGTTATACTGTGCTGCTTTAAATGTCTCCGAGCCTGCTTTGAACAATGAAGAGTTTGCAGGGAAAAGCCTGAAGACAAGAGACTCGGGATGTCACTTTACAAGGCGCCTTTAACTGCTTTGTAGACACAATCCATCTGCAAAAAGAAGTTGTTGCTAAACTTTAAGCATGGAAAGATCAGTGAATAAACCCATTGTTAATTTTAAAAGCAATTTCAAATGCCTTTACAGTTAAGCCATTTAATTTCCATTGGTTTAAGTTTAATCATTTTTCATTAATGTAAGCTAATTTGCAAGCTAATCTAATAAAGTAGCATGAAACATGAGGAGCAATGCATTGAAATGAAGGAAGTTCAGTTGCTTGCAGCTCATTAAGGTTCTTGAAGTTTAGAAGACTAATTACTGACTAAAAATGATTTTGTTTACCTCAACCTTTTGAGAGTTCCTGTTTTATCCCACAGTTTAGGACTCACGGGCCAAATCATCAGTAGGTATAATTTGGTAGAGCTCCAATAAAGTCAACAGGCCAATTTACACCAGTTGAGAATTTAGCTCTTTTGTTTGTTTGTTTCTTCTCA
>VZTL01021663.1:0-15624 GCA_013400535.1 Scopus umbretta
CCATTTTTATTTGTATCTGTTGTAGTGGAAAACTCTGAAAAACAAATCAACCCAGCACCATTGCTATCGGGAATTGCACATAAAACCAGCTGCTGATTATAAATTCTAACAATGCTAAAATGTTCAGTTCAACCTCAGATGAAACTAAAACTGGTATAGAGGTACTTAAGAGAAAGATGGTGACAAATTTCAACTAAATATCAAAACATCTTAAACTGACCAACAGGATTTATGAACCTGAAAGCATTTGACCACAATTTGAAGAACTTTAGAAAATTTTACTGTTGATTTTTCAGTAGTATTTGAGGAATAAAATGCATAATCATCCATTATCTATGTGTGAGAACATATCTAAACAGCAGAGTATATAAATAAGGGATTTTCTATCATCCAAGAAAAACAGGAGCATATTTGACCAAAAAAATGATCTTTTTCACTTAATTGTTCTCCATATCTCTAACAGGTTCTTAAAAGTTCACACAGAGGTATAAGATTTATATTCAGAGAAAAATGGAGAAGGAGAAAGAGAAAGACGGAGGAAAAAACCAGAAAAAAACAGACTTCACATACACTCTCAGATAAATGTACATGAAGATAGCAAAAAGTGAACAGAAATTTCAGGAACAGAGCACTTAGAATCTATTATTTCACTTCCCAATACCACAGATATATGCAAAATCAGAGCATGTGAATTAGTTCACTTAAGTCTAAGATTCCTGATATTTTTCCAACGAACATTTCAGACTCATTTTGAAAAACACACCCGAGACAGATTTTCTTCTAGTGTTTGCCTGAATGGCACTCTTGCCTCTGCATAAGAATGCTGCACTGTTTTCAGATCCATTCCAATACTTTTCCCAGTGTTTCACTTTGAACTGAAGAAAATAAGAATTCTGAAGGAGCACACTTTTAAAAAACTGAGTCACATCAGGTCACGATGATTTGGCTTAGACGGCTACATAAAACAGTGCAGTTGGCACAGGTCTATCATAAACAGCTTGGTAGTGATTTTGAATGAAAATCTGTATGCTTGGAAGCCTGCTGAAAGATGAACATGGAGACATAGATTTCCAGTTCTCAATCCTATTCTTCATGCTGGCAAAGCACCTGCATGTTGTTACAGGCAAATGCCAAACTCTGTTTGGAGGCAAGAGTTTATTCCCTCCCTCCTTTATACCCACTTTCATGGCATTCTCATGCAGGCTTTCTTCTCTGTTTATTCTCAGTTTAGTGGTGTGACAGCCTCTGGTGTTCCATCCCAACAGTAAATCCTATTTTTGGAGTGCCTTACTTCTTGAGAACCACACTGTAAGATTCATGTATCTTGATCAGAAACCATTTTTAAGGATTATCTGGCAAACCTGGGGTTCAGAAATTTCTGCCAGTACAGGATTATACCCCAACTCCTCTCAGCAATGTTGAGAGGTTTCCAGCTCCCACCTTGTCACAGCTGGGCCCTGAAGAGGACAGAATTGAAAGTATCAATGTGGCTCTGTGGAAGCAATTCATGCAAGAAAGCAAGAGGGATGAGGCACTGTTTTTCCCCAGTTTTACCCTAGGATAAATTCACTGACTTGAATGGAGTCACCCTGGAATAGAATTAATATAATACAGTGATAAATCAGGCCTATTGATTCACTGACAGTGCCCCTGTAGGACCTTCCTGAGCAGCCAGCCTACTGAACATTGCTCACAGCATTGTCTTCCCAAGCACTGTGCCATGCCATTTCCACAGACAAATTGTTTCCTGACACAGCAGAGACTGATCTCCATGCTTCCTGCTTAGTTAATGCATTATAACCACATTGTTTTGCACTGGTTGCCCTCTAATTTGTGTGCAAAAGGATTTCTGAGTCAAACACACAGCCCTTAGCTGTGGCAAATCCATGTGGAGTTTTGACTCCTGAAGCATCCAAAGATCACAGGAGTTACAGATGCAAAAATGTATTTCCCAAACTACTTTTATGATTTGATTATTTGAGAAGCCAGGAGGAAAAAGATGGATCACACTACTGGAGCCAAGAATGCTTTCTAAGGAGGCAATGATAGCCAAACTCCTGGCCTTGAAGTCCAATATAGCAAAGGATGCCCTGAGGAAATATTTATACATCTCTTGGCCTTTCTTGAATGCCTCAAAAATTTTCTGCCTTTTGTTTTCAGTCAGATATTAAACCCAAGAGACAGCTTTAGATGGTGAAAAATTATCTCATCATAATTGCTTGGTAATTAGCAGCTCTCAACGGCAGCAAGTCAAATAATAAACCTTTCTTCAAAGTATATCTAGTCATTGTTTTGATGACACCTTTCCAAATCAAGGCTTCTCATTTCTGGCCAATGTCAAAAATGTCACAGGGATGGGACAATGTGAATGAAAATCAGACTCCTCTTTGGAAATCAGATAGGAGGAAAAATACATTAAGAGAAGAAAGTGCAAGAACATGGACTCTTCCAGTCTACTTTCAACAATTCCAAGAGACCTTTGCTGGTGGAAACATTCTTTTTTTCTCCTGGAGTTCCAAAATGTCAGTAGGCTATGTGGTGTCCCAGGCAAAGCTACAAGGAAAAAAAAATAAAAATTTACATTCAACAGACTTACTTCATGCCTGCCCTGAAAAGTCCTGTCCATATTTAGAGAGACGGAAGGCAACCTGAGAAGGAAGATGAAATACAGCAGATGACCACCTCTGCTCCACCACTGTGAGAAGAAGCCAAAGAATGTGGGGGTGTTCATCTCACCTCAGTCTTGTATCTAGTCAATAAATACAGGCACTGTTATGGACAGAGTCCATCTGACATTTTACACATCTGCTTTAGGATAAGTAGAGCCGGGATCTACAGTCCATTGACTGTATTGACTGCATATCCACAGATCATAAAAGGATGCTCAGGGACTACCATAACAGCAGACTTACATTTCAGACGCATTTACATTTAGTTAGATAAAGACCACCCTCTTTCTGTAATCACAGAGGCTTATTGCTCTTGTAGGCTTAGATGAAGAAGCCTCCTTCAGAAAAGAATGACTTCCAGCAAGGGAAAACAACTTAGCCAGTTGTCCACAATATTCAGGAAACAGTCAGGGATGTCAGAGACAGAGAACTATCAGTCAAAAACCTGCAAGATGCTCTAACCCAAAAGACAGAAAAATATAGGCAGCTCTAATAAAAAAGGAGCTATTCCAACATATCTACAGCTGTTATCTTCCAGACATCTGTCCCACCTTTTCTAACAGGAGGAGGTTATCTCCCTTCCCTCTTCACTTTTGCTGAGGAAAGGACATTTGATCTAATTGTGAATTGTCTGACAAATTACCTGGGCTCAGTCCAGATATCCCTCCCTCCTCAGGGCTAGGAAACTCCATCAAGAGGATGGGCAATACAGTTAAGGAATGGAGGGAGATACCTATGCTTTAAGCATTTCCAGGCTCCATGGAGCCACTCTTCTAGAGCTGAACAGGGTCTTCTGAAGGTTACACTGGTCTTCTGGCATACACTTCAATTTGTTTGTAAAACAAAGTAACCTCCACAGGAAAGACAGAAGGCCAGGGGAAAAAGAAAGCAGATTAACTAGAGAGCCGATGTATTTACTTCAGACTTCAGTGCTAGTGGTTTCTATGCCAATAAAACAAACTAGCACATTGACAAATTAACCAAGCTTGAAGGGATAACAAGAGTTGAAATTATTGCAATTACACAATGTGCACAAAAATGCCAAACTGAAGTTCTCTGAATTGTAAATGAGACCTGAGGGTCAGGTTCTGTCCCAGGAAACACATCAGAAACTTCACCCAAATAAGTGAAGTAGCACTGACAGTAATCCAGTGCAGGACTGTGTGGGCTGTCTCTTCCCTGGGGAATTTTTCGCACCCTTTGGGCTCTCTGTCTTTGACTTCAGCATTAAAAGTGCTGCCTTCTTGTAAGCTCAGTCATTAACCTTCTTGCTCCTCTGCTGTTTGCTTTCCTGAAGGACAAACTGAGCTTCAGCCATGAGAACACAGCATCCTAGACAGCCTGACCTGCACTAACTGAACTCCCTGACTTCCTCACACAGAGGCAGATGCCTAAAACACCAAAAGATGCTCTGCTTTAAATAACCACATTCCTTCTGAGACAGCTCAAAAGGGATACCCTTCACATTTTAGTCTGCAGCTTTAGGTTCATGGGGTTTAAGCTCAGTTCTGCTCTAACCACAGATGCAGTAGGGAGGAGGAGAAGTAAAGTAGAATCTCCCTATATCTAAATAACATTATATTTGCTCAGCCTAAAGGCACAACACACCCCTTTAGACATAATTCCCTGCCATTGTCACAAATCCCAATACCTTAGGAAGGCTTTCTTGGATGGCTCCCAGTCCAGGATAACCAGCAGGCACGTCATATTCTCCTCTGCTTGCCCTCAGCCTGCCGCTACACTTTGGCCACTGGACCATTCTGACCTTACACACCTTCTGCACATCACCAGCATGACGAAGAGGGATTGTTCTGTCTACTTCTCATTTCCAACAAGGCTTCTTTTACTCCTGAGCTTAACATTGGGTGATAAATTCTGATTCTTTAACACTTTTCATGTTTCTTACCTTCATTAGTTAAATCAATGTTGGTGATATCCCATAGATCTGCAGGGGGACTGCACCTACTTATACATGACCCTGGAAGCCTTTTTAATGGGATGTCATGGAGTGTACTTTGGCAGGCCACTGAAAACAAGTTTATTTTACTTGCAAGATCACATAGTCAGCTCAGCAGTGCTGAAATGTGGCAATGAATTCCTCTCATCGCGTAGAGATGATGATCAGCAATACTACCAATAGATAGGAAAAACTAACCAACTCTCCTACACAGTGGATCTTACTTGCGTTTAAGACCGACACATACATAGCAATTTGCCTGTGTTCTACAACAGCTGCAAACTATTAACTATGACAATGAAGTTGATTTTTAAACCAACAAATATGACGACTATTATGAAAGTTTTACCATTGTCACATGGTGTGCAGTCTTTAAATTCATCCCTTGCTGTGTGGCTGAACTTTTATTGAATTTTTTTTTTAAATTAAAAGAAGGTCATGCGAGGACAGAAAACCTCTTTGTCAGTCAGACTGTGCAGTGCACAAAACTCTTCCAGAACTCTCATAAAAGCCAAGACCAGCATACTGTACTTAAAGCACAGTGTTGCAGAAATACTACAACTGTATTTGACAGATAAAAAGATACTCCCCCTCATTCCCCATTGCTTCTTTCCACCTCCGTCTTTGCTGTGTTCCCAGAAAATCTAGCACTGAATGATCCATTTGCCAACTGAGGGAGTTTTCATAAGAACATAAGAAACCTTCAAATTTATACCCATGGCCCAAAGCACACACCTTTGTTGTAAACACTGATAGAAACAAATCACATGAAAACCAGCTTCCAATCCAAGAGCTGCACAGAAAAGAAAAAGAAGGATTTTAGCTTCTTCTGACAGCATGGGGCTGCATCTGAGGAATACTTACAGTGGGATATCATACAAAATGTCTCATCATGCATAGTTAAATAGTGGCCAAATTATTCTGTAAAAATCAAGATATAACCTTTAGGTAATGTTCATTTTTCCTCTATAGGCCCAGTGATACAGGACAAAAAATTTTTGAATGCTAGAAGCCCTTATAACTACCCAGCTGAAGATCTGATTCCTCCTGGTTTCTATTTCCATTCATCTTCTTTCTCACCTCATCATATGAGCTACCCTTCTCCTTCAAAAGAAGTGTGCAGAAACCCACAAGAGGGCACGATCAGGCAGAGAAGGGGGTGAGCCTCACTATTTTACATAACAAAATCATATGCATCAAAACACATACACACACAGAGAAAACCTCCCAAATGTCTGAGGTTAGTTATCCTTCATGTCCTGACAAGTTACACCCACCTTTCCCAGAGGAACTAACTCACTCCATAACAAGTACCAGACTTCTGTTAAAACAGCAAATAAAGTAGGACCACCTACCACCCAATCCTGCAAACACTTACTGGTAGACAATCTTGCATGCCTACTGCCACGCACAACCTTGAAGTTTCAGCTGGTGTGCCCATGTTATTAAGTGCCATATCTCCAGAAAATGTTCCCAGAGTTATGCTCTATTGCTTGGTCAAAGTCAGGCCAATTCTGCAACCTCTGTTTACAGTCAGCCTCCAGCACTGACTTATGATGGAATAACTCATAAGAATGAAACACAAGTTTGGATTTCAGGATAAGGCCCCCAGTCAACATGTGGGAGCATTTATGGCTCTGTGAGACCTATGTTAAAAAATAACTTAAAAACAGTGTTTCCCTACGACTGGCCTGTTTTCCCATGTTCCAGTTTGCTCTTTCAAAAAGACTGGTAGGCTGAGATATCGGTCACTATGTGAAAATGACAACATTCAACTAAAACAATAGCAATTTTCAAGTGACACTTTTTTTTTCCAATAGATGTATGACATTCCTAGACATTCTATTAATTAGCAGGCCCCAGGCAACACATTTGGTAAAACAGAACAATCTGGCCTTTGATTTTTATCCAGACCTTACCCAAGATCACACAGAGGTAGCCAGGCTGCTGATAGATCCCACACACAGAGCACACACCCCCAGCAAGCAGCTGTGCTAAGAACCGCATGTAAACCACTTTGAAGAATGCTCAATCTGCAGAGGAAGAAAGAATGATTTATTAATTAATAAAAAAACTGCTTGTGTTGGTCTGGGCAAGCAGAATCTGTTAAATGGACTTTACTAATCAGTCCCAAATTTGTTTCTGTGTCCTTTTTTCCAGTTACCTGTTTCAGCTTCACTTTAAAAGCCATCCTGGTTGAAAAACAGATCCTGAATGTTTCCTGTATTTCAGGACCAGGAATTCAAACAAGCCATTACTTTCAAAGTGAGGAGGCTATTAATATCCTGATGAGCATCTGAAATTAGCAGCATCCCATGTTTTACACCTACATTATGGTTATTTAGGAAACTGGCATCCTTGTTACATCTTTTCTGGGCAGCTATAGTCATAATCCATCAGCACACTGGATGAAAAACACCATCGCAACAGAAGATGTTGTAAGATGCCAGCTGAAACACTTGAGCTTTTGATACTCCCACCTGCATTAATAATTTCTGGTTGCATTGGATAAAGATCTGTGAGTTCCTTCACATTTAGGAATTTATCAAGGTAAGCAAAACTTTGGAATCTTTCTTACTTCTTGTATTATTCATTTCATCTGTAGACAATAATGATCCTCTTACATTAAGGATAATTAGGGCCTTAGATGGGCTTTCAAAGACATTTCCACATTTTTCAGTGACATAGCTGTAACTAAAACAAAATCCAAAGGGAAAAAAAGGGGAGGAGTATTAGATCTTGAAAGCAGCCAGACTGTCTGGAGGAGATATATTTTGAATGTTTTATTGGTGGCCCTCAGAGAAAGGCAGCTATGATCTAAGCTAGAAGGCTAGCAAGGACTATGCGGGTTTGTGTGGGAGGGGGTTAAATATAATTTGTAAATGGTGAGTTATTAGCCCTGACATTTGAGAATAGACACCGCATTGTGTTGATGATGAGAGCAACCCTAGTTTTCTTGTTAATGGCAGTGATTCATTCTTTTCCACTCCACTATTGTTCCCATTTACCTGGCAAAGAGAATTACTTCTTATGTGTTCCCAATTGCTGATTTCTGGAAAGACTGTTCAGATGAGCAAAAGCAGAGGAGAAGAAATGCACCAAACAGGGGGAGTTCTGGGAACAGCACTAGTGGATCTCTGAAAGGGTGTGTTATTACCAAGTGGCCTTTTCCCACTCCTCTACTCTCCTTTGCACCCAAGAAAACCCTGGCTCTCTTCTGTGTTACTCAGAGCTTTCAGTCTCCCTTCCTTTCAATTCAGGATTATTCCCTTAAACCCATGCTTTCAAAAATATTTAAAATATCCTAAGACAAGTAAAGGATTTGGAAGCTTTAAATTACTTCAAACCTATGTGTAGCCATACATTTGGTAATACAGAGCAACCAGCCTTGGATTTTCCACTACAGGCTTACCCAACTGCACAAAAGCAGCTATGCCCACAACTGGCCTCCTATGCCACATGAGACCACCCAGAAACCACACAACGGGTCTCAGCCAATTACCCTCACAGAAGTCCATATATTAATTTTTTTCAAAAATTGTCTTAAAGCCATGGAATATCAGGACAATGACCAGGAGTAAATCAAGACTCAAGCCTCCACACAGAGCTGTCTCTGCAACAGCCTGTTTTATAACGTGTCTGGCTACTGCGCTCAGACTCTCTGTTTGTCACTTGGCGAAGTGCAAACTCAACACTTCTCAGGCTGCCTCCCCTCCTCCCCCCAGCGGACTGTGACTCTGGTAGACGGGCCTGATCCCTTGCAAATGTGAAGTGGCAGAGCTGCATTGACGTCAGTGATGATACTTCTCTTTCTTACAACTAGCAATCTGGCCCTCCCACTTTTACAAATGCCCCTGAGGGGACAACATGAAACACAAAGCTTGGAAAAGTACAGAACTAGGAATTGGGAACAGCCCATGGCACAGATTAGGGAACAGTAGCCATAAAGAGTTTGAATCCAGATGTGAAATTCCCCAAGGCCAGGACTATTCAAACCCTATCTCATATGTAAAGCAAACAAGATAAATTAACTATTTGGTCAACCTTGCTCATAAGACACAGCTTTCTGTGAGCAACTCCTCCAAAAATCTTTGGGAGCTATTTACTTTGGGCCATGTAAACAGCTATATATCTGCCAAAAGGTTGAAGCACATTCCACCCTTCGTGCGGCCAGCCAGGGCCACTGCAGCAGCCTGGGCAGGCAAGCCGACTGACACACTGGGGCTTGCTCTGTGCAGAGTTCTTGTGCCCAGTGAGCACGGAAACCACAGCTGCAACTTTGCCAGTGGAGCAGAAGGTGTCACATCCAGAGACAGCAGAGGGCACTCAACTGACCTCAAACAAACAAAGCTTAAGTAGAATGTGGTATCCTCAATTCCACCTTGGGTTTCAAGTGACTAAGTGAAGAGATGCATGAAATTCATATTGAGTCCCCAAGCAATTATGTGCCTACTGCATAGAGCTACATCTCTCTCCAAGCTGCCACAGCCAGCTATAAAGGTAGCTGGGCTTTGGCTATGCAGAATTCCCACAGATTTCAATGGGAATTTCAGTGTTCCAGTCTGGACTCCAAGAATGCAGTGCTGGACCCAGAGCTCCGAAGGCTGGAGCCGTATTCAATATCAGCGTCTGGCAACACCCATTTGTAAAACAGTGACTCATTCACAGGCACAACTTTAGAGGGACAGACAGGATGACTTTAATCATACATTTCCATTTCGTTAACAAAGCTCAGTAAAACCAGATGAGCATCCTGAATGATAATAGTTGGTATTAATCTAATGACTGCAGTGATCCACTGCCACAGTTAGGAATAGTTTTATATCCTACAGAATGCATTGTTTTAATTTGCTTCAAGAACGTAGCAACCAATGGACTCCTAAGGCTAAGGACATAATAATTGTTTAAATGCTCATGAATTTTATTTAGAAATTTTTTTTCTGAAAATCAGAGGCATGAAAATGAATTACAGAAAGTAATTTGAAAGAGAACATCTTCAAAAATACCTAAGTGACCTAGGAGTCTGGGATATAAGATAAATAAGCTGTCATTAGCACTTTCTATTCATTGTAAACAAGGGTGCAAGTGGCTTGTGTAATGGACTGTACAGGGAGTGACATTTAATTCAAGTAGATATTACTGCAAGGTGCTCATTTGTTCACGGCTGCACAGTCCTTCCCACTGATCAGCTGGGTTTCCATTCAAACATATAGTTTTAAGTCTTTCCCTCTAACATTATCATACATCAAGTCCCAGACCTAACAGAAAGCATCTGAAAGCAGATTGTTTGTTAAAGCTGGAGTTTGGCACTGAATTTTTACTCAAGGTTTTTTTAGAAAGAATGGGCAGCCTTTGGGGCACCATGTTTCCAGATCACCATGTCTGGCTAACCCTTCTAACATATTCAGTGTGTGCTTCCACGGCAGATTTGCAAGCAGATGCAATTCCCTCTGCAAGTGCTCCAAGATGCGCAGATAGATGCTACCTCTAATCCTAAAGTCATGTGACTGCAGCCCTGTAATGCTGATCTCAAGCTAATATTTTCTGCTTCCCAGCTGGACTTATTAGTTCAGGCTCAGCCACATGCTAATGATGGCTCCACAGCTTCCCATTCAGAGCCAGCTTTCACCCAGCCAGCTTGGAGCATGGTCAGAGTCCGTTCATATGTGCCTGTCAAACCCTGAGTAGACATACCTTCAGTGACTCAAGCAGTTAGGAGTGGAAATGCAGGATGAGCCTTGTGTAATATTCTCACAGTCCAGTAACGGCTCGCCTTGCTCACTAGTTTGAAGAGCCTGTCAGAGCATGGTAGTTTCCTTTGCTTCCTGGATTGATATGATTATTCTTTGTGTACCAAAACTCTTCCTTGTTGACACTTTCCCAACTTCACACTAGGTCCTGCTCCACTAAGCAGGCTGAGTGCTCTCCTGCTCAGAGGCATGTGTTCCTTCAGGATTCGCCTCCTCATGAAAATATGAAACCAACACATGCTCTACCAAACTCCTTTCACTAATTTAATTTCCCAGATTCTGTAAGGTGACAGGTCCCCAGGGAAAACGAGCACCTCACAAATTATTATTGAGCGGATGAGATAGATAGATTTAAATTCGACATTGTAGTCTGAAAGCCCTCTGGTTAAGGTCATGGCAATCAGCCACCACATGAGATTTCCACAGCTCCATCAGTCTTAGACATGAGATGAACATCAGATGCATTGATTTCTACAAAGCACATAAATCTTATTGCTCTATCTTTCTAGAGTAAAAAGCACAAGTGAGAACTAAAAACTGGTCTGCTTCTGAATCTTGCCCACACAGGCTGGGGCCTCATGTGCAGTTCCACCACATCTCTTAGTCACTTTTCAAGATCATCAGTCACTTTCCACCCATTATTTTCACAGCAAAACACCCAATAGGAAGTTTGTCTGCCGTCTCCACCCAGTGGATAGCTAGGTTAAGGCACAAAATTAAGTGGAAGCTACCTGCTTGAATATCTGCAGCGCTTCTGATCTCAGCTTACATCAGCAGTTAAGCGTAAGACAGAGGAAAATTCATACAAGCCAAGAGTTCCCCCTGCCCTTCCAAACAGGTTTTCTGCTTTCTACTCTGTTTTCTCCTCTACTGTCCACACACATCCAGAGAAAAAAGTCCCCCCTGCCATAACAGAAATTCATCAAGGTTACATTATATGATCCAAACCAAAAAAAACTATTGGACATTTAAACCACGAATCATCTACTTTTGTTGTTTGATGACCCCAATGGGCCATTCATTTACCAAATAATCTTAGTAATCAAATATTGGGTTTTCACTAGTATATTTGTCCAGATTCATTATTGTCAGTCAATTTCTGATAATAATTTCCTATCAACCTGGGCAGCAAGGTAGTATCAGGTCTTGCTGCAGCAGCATAAAAATATCACTGATTCAGTCTCACATAGTAACAATATACTAAGAGGTGGGAAAACCTAGGTGTGTAAACTCTTCAAATACATTTTATATCTACTTATTCTACATATTCACACACACTGCGTCTCACTTATTTTAGTAAGCTGAACTTAAATAATGTCATTTTGTACAGCAGGGATAGGAGGACAGCTGGAAACCATCAAGGGTACATGGGAGCAGTACATGAGCTGTTTCTTCAGTCAGCTGTTTCACTGCCCAAGGCACACACATACACTCACAGCTTCCTCTCTCAGGTCCAGTCGTACTCTAGTTCTACCACTGTCACTCAGAAGTCAATACAATTATCACAGCTCTACAGTGGTATAACAGAGAACAGGCTTGGGCCCAAATATCCTACTGGCACCTGAAACATTCCTGTTTTATCAAAACTTTGTTGTGGTTTAACCCTGANATCCTTAAAGCTTTCTGGGGACATACACAATCATGATAAAATAGCAATTAATACAACATAATTGCCTTAGACTATGCTAAGAAATCTCTTCCAACTCCCAAATAAAATTCCACACACTCAAGCCACAAGTCTCAGCCTATATACTCCACCAATAGGCACATCTTTGTCGTATCTCCTGGAAGCCAAAACACAGGGTTTGTCCTAACCAGGATGAATAGAATCAGAGAATTGAGATTCATTGTAAATGTCATCTTACTGGTCTTCATTTTCTGTGACAGTACTCAGGCTTGGGAACAGTTATCCAGAATGCTTCTGCTGACCTCAGTTTCTGGGATAGTTCTCCCTCACTTAACCTTTCACATACACATGAAGATAAACACCCAAAGTTCTACATGCTAAGACTTTTGCAAACACATTTTGTGCCAGAGGGCATAGGCCAATAACCTGCAAAGATCCACACCCACGCAGAATTGCACAATGGACCACACGTATTTTGGAGTATGGCATTTGCCTATCACTAAGAATTATCAAGCACCAGTCATTTCCAGAAACAGTTTGCTGGTCTCAACGGATCAGTTACACTGCATTTATTTTTGCTCTAAGCAATACCTTCTATGCCAGTCATTCATACCAATTTGGGAGCTCACCCAGATCCTTCCCTCACCCTTTTCCAGGTCCTCAAGCTCAATAACATTTAATTCAACAAGTGGAATTCCTCTGGCTCTTCTCTGCAATCCTAATTTCAGCTTTATCCCGACAAGCTGCCAGAGGCATAGAGAGCCTACTCCACAGGGATCCCAAATTCCACAGTCCACTGCAGCACAACACTACATGACAGCAAATCTTTCAAAAGAAAGAAAAGACTCCATAAAATATCATCGGAGCTCCAATACTTCAAAATGTGAATTCATACATCAGTTGTAATACGTAAAACTCTGGACACTCGGCTAACACACAAATGCACAGACCTCTCCTGAGTCAGTGCTCCACAAAGGCTGAGCACTGGGTGCCTTGGGTCTCAGCCCTGATCCACTGGATGGCAAGTGGATTGAGCCCAGGAAGACGAGCACTCCAGGCAAGAGTGACAGAAGAACTTTCCTCCTAGTTCCACCACTTGCACAGTAAGCAGTACACCATTTAACTGATACCCTGAGTGATTCTTTCAGAAGAGATACAAAGAATAGAAGTGAATTTCCAGGAAGTAGCTCCTGAACTCATCCACAATATTAAATTGCCAGATATTTTGTAGATTTTCAACTGACATTGGAAAGGCCCAGCTAACAATCCGATTAATCCCAAAACAAAAACAGCCCTTAATCTAACATATATCAGCAAATTCCTGTTTCTCCCTTTTCTAACAAAAATAACAACACTGTAGTTGCCAGTGCATTAATAAGAGCCTATTTCTGCTCCAGAGACTGAATCAAACCTTTGTTTTTCACAGCAAAGGATTAAGAAGGTTGCTATTTTGGTAATGAGATGTGGAGAGGTACTTACTTTGCAGCTGAGATCTAGGCTGGATGCCTGAGAAAGGAATAAACTCTGTTACCTTAGATGAACTTTATTCTTATAATCAGTATATCAAACTCTGTCAGTGTAATGCATATCATTAACAATAAAGAGAGACTATTCATGAATAATTACAATTTGATAGTGTTTAAGCTCATTTACAAAATATACCCTATGTTGTAGATAAAGTCATGAACGTAGATCTTAAGATAGCAACACACACACAAAACTGGAAAAAGAAAAATTACTTACTTTCTAGGTAGTTTATTGGTCAGCTGCTTCTTTTTTTTCACACTAAGTCTAATTTTTTTCCCCGATATCTCTCCTCTTTCAACAGCACATCATGGAGAAAAACTGTCATAAAGTGGCACAAGAAGAAAAAAAAGTGTCAGAAAAACAGCACATGGACAGGGACAAATGAGAGAACATTCTGAAAAGAAGATCAAATCATAGGACACAGATCCAAGTGCTGAGGCACCAACTCAGTGCCCAAGATGACTGAGAAAACTGTTTGTGAGGCTGGAAAAGGAAGCAGTGACCTGTGAAAATGAAAGCAACTTCATGAAAACATTAGTCATATAAAAAATATGTTGTTTATAGTTATCATAACAACATTTTTATTAAACAAACATGTTTGGTATATAAAGTTGTTGCAAGTAAAACATTTCCAAGGGACATGGGTAGGTAAGGTAGCGTGGTTAGAACCTGGCACCACTTTATAATTACATAGGGATCAACGATTCACACTTAGAAATGGAAACGTTTGGGACTTACATCAGAGGAGGTCTGAATCTCTAAATGAAAAGTATTATTGTAACAAAATCTAGGAGCATCTTCAGATATAGCAAATACAAACAGAAGCGAAGGCAAACAAAGCCTCAACTTTTCACTTGCATCCTGCCTATTGACTGTTCACATGACAAAGTACTTTGAAAATATGAGAAAAATTAAACTATTTACTAACTCTCATTTCCACTCTAGCAGGGCAGTGTATTTTAAACATACTTTTTAAAGACCTACCATGATGAAAAGCAACCCCAGAAATAGGCAGGATGTCAGAAAGAAATTAGGGCATTGGTCATTGCTGATATGCTCTGGGAATGCTGTTTGCCATCTGATGAAACTCTCTTATCTCTCCTTCACTAATGAATAGTAAGAATACAACAATAAAAATCCACAGGGGTTCAGATATCTCTGACAGTACAGGTACCAGGTTTCCCAGGGAAACAAATCTTATGCAGTCAAGCTTCACCTGCATGAGCAGTCACATGCATATTACCCCTTCAATAATTTTTGGACACAATCACCAATTCCAATCACATCTGATAAAAGCAGACACCTCAAACATAATTAAATTCCTAACCCTATGCTGATAAAAGCAGACACCTAAAAAACAATTAAATTCTTAACATGATGCAGGAGAACAGTTGGACGGGTGAATGGGATGGCCTTAATACTGCTCCCAATAAATGAAAGGCTTCAGTATGAATACAACCTACTAGGCTTCAGAGAGTCCACTAGTATTGAGCTGTCAGGAATTTCCTAGCCACTGGAAAAGCTCCAACTGGAGCTCGTGTCTTGTTAGAAAACCAGAGAATCCAGTGCCATAGGAAATGAGACTTCATTCATTCCGAGCTCGGGGAATCACAGTTTTTCAAAATGAACAACAATAGAAAAGAAATTATGCTCACAAGTTTACATTTACAGGTAACACTTTAATCTAACATTGAAAGAACTGGGCTCAATGCAGATGTGACAGAGCAATATTTTTTGGCCTGTAATATGCAGGTGGTCAGAAGTACAAATAAACAGTCCCCACTCTTTGAGTCTACAGTACATGTTGATTTCCTTGTAAATCCTCCAGCAGGTTAACTAAACAAAATACCTATTTACAGCAGAAAAAGGGATGAAGTTCTTCAAGGACTGCCATCTGAGTATCAGTTTGAAGTTCTGACAGGAGGATCTACCCACTGAAACTTTCCACATTTATTCTCTCCAGAAACACCAGTATTGAAGACAACTGCAGATTTGAGTACTTTAGTAATTTTCAGTGTGGTTTCATTTTCATATCATCGTACAAATGCTTTGTAACTCAAGTGATAACTTTCACCAAAAAGTCTTAAAGGCCCT
>VZTL01021664.1:340-29013 GCA_013400535.1 Scopus umbretta
TTTTTTTTTTTTTTTTTTTTTTTTTTTTTTTTTTTTTTTTTTTTTTGCTATTCCAGCCTAGATGAGGTTTTCCTTTAAACACCCTGAGAGAAAATTAGGGCTTACAAAGCTAGTCAATATCTAGACTCAGGGACACCAATGTGATGATTGTAGAAGATAGAGCAGCCAAAATTAGAATGACCAGGTTTATGATGAGCCAGATGACTGCAAGAGCTTTCATTAAATAGGGCTAAAGCCCAACAGACTGAACCTACAAATCAATGGATGAGGAAGAGAAGAAAGGCAGAAAGAAACTTGCAGAAGGGAGAACTGTAGATGTCTCTGCTCCCTATGTACACCCCACAGACACCCAGCTGCAGAGCTCTGCAAACCCTCTGATGAGCCAGACCTTCCCCCTCTGGCAACAGGTTCTCAAGGGAAAATCCATCAGAAACTAGTATCTCTTTTGCCTGTCCTTTTATCATGGGCTGGGTCAAGTAGATTGGGCAACAAACGTGACAGGGCCGGCTGACTTTGCAATGATGAATTTTTCATGCTGATTTCTCAGCAAAGATTAGCAAAATATTCTGGGTTTGTTGCAACAACCTTTTATTTTATGTACATACCTGACGTTCTCCAGTACACCCCCTCGTATAAAGATTCTTGCTCTTCTCACAGTAAAATAACATTGTCTTGTTATTCCATATCCTTCCTCGTGTCTGATTTCATGCCTGATTTTTAGGCCCTCTGCTGCAAAAGCAGTTCTTAACACGGTAGATCCCTTCCTCCACAGTAGCATGAACAGCAGTAGCTGCTGGTAGACTCCAGTGTGAGTTGCATGGGTATAATCCAGAGTGAGATCAGTGCTGCTTGTTTCTCTAGGGTTAGGTTTTGCTTTTATCTTGTAGGTGTTTACATTCCCTGATTCTCTGTTTGCAGGTGGGAGAGAACGAACAAAGTCCAGAATGACTGCTTTCCCTTTATATAGCGAGTTTGCTCTAGCCCAATATTCCCTTCCTTCCCCAACACTAAGGGTAGTATGTGCTATGCTAACAAAACAGGTGTTTTATCTAAAAGCTTTTGAATCTTACAAATGAATCCCAAATGCATCATATACCTCAACTAACAAAAGGAGCTAAAACATAAAGAGTCCTGGAGGGGGGAATGCACCACTTTGATACTGTTGAGAGAATGACAGGGAAGAGGGTCAAATGCTATTTTAAGATCACAGAGGAATGGAGACAACCTGCAGAGGTTTTCTGGTCAGCTCGGAACAAGAAAACAAGGATTTAAGAGGACTGAAAAAGTGTTTTTAAACTCCTTGCAGCAAAAGACCAACATACCAGCTACCTTTTTTCTCTGCACAGAGAGAAACTGAGGCAAATCAGAGGCAGCAGGCAAAAGATTTGTTGTAAACAAGCATTCCTGCACACACGCATTGGTGGTAGCAGTGCCCATGCTGAAAGTCTGTTTCCAGGGTCAAAAATTATATTCCCTCCCCTTGTTGTAGGTGGGGAGATGCTTGACAGGCAGACCTAGCCAAAATCCCCTTTTGGGTGCTTCTGTCCTTCATATTTCCCAGGGACCTTTGTCTTTTATTTTAGTCTAGGTGTGTTGAAATAACTTACCTGGTTCAGGCTGGGACACAGCCATGCCTCCATTTTCCACCATGCAGGGTGTTTGAGGCAAGCTGATGATCTGGATGAGTCTGCCTACTCCAATACAAGTATACAGCCCCCCAAATCCAGATGCATTTGTCCACCTTTCTTCACTGAATCACATCATTCCCTTGGAGGCTATCGGTCGTCTTCTCTCCCAAAGTTCTGTCATCCGGTCTCTTCCTCTGATGCCAGCTGCCTTCAATCTATTTACTAACTCATGGGCAGGGACATCTTCCTCTCCCTCCCTGCTCAGAGGGGAAGCCTTCTTGTCCCATTCTTGCTCCAGGGTCACCTCTGCTTTGAGAGCTGATCTTTGCATTGGGAATGGCAGCAGGGAAATGCTCCTACTCTTGGTGGAAGCCCCCGTAATTTGAGGGCCATCCTGTTTCACTGCACCTAAAATGCTTTTCTTCCTCACGAGGTTTCCTGGGTTTCCAGATATTTCTACTCAATTACAGGCCTCTTCATGGATGGGATCTTATTCTGTCTTGACAGGGTGAGATTACTTCTCAGAACTCCATTTTTCACTTGTAAAGAGATAGTTTATTGATTAGTATAATTTAATATTTATACAGCCTTCTAGAGGTGTCTGATGATTTAGCAACACAAAAAAAGACAGTCCCTGGTCTTTATAAGTTTACAGTATGTTTTTAGATGACACTGAGAGATAAAAAAGACCAAGGCCAAGGCACAATCTGCCATATGAAAATACAAGAATATGGAGATGTTGGATGTTCAAGGCATAGGTCTTCTTGGTTTTGTTCTTTGTAATATAGATTTGTGTTTATAAATGGTATTTTAATGTGCATATATCACATAGGAGAATAATTGAACATAAGAAATGCATCACCAAAGCAAAATAAAGTAAAGCTAGTATGAAACTTTCAGAGATTCTAGCACAAGAAAGTAATTCCTTTAAAAAGAAAAATCCAGATGACCTAAAGAGCAGATACGCTTCCACAGATGAAATTCTATTAAAAATGGTAACCTTTTCCAAAAAATACTTTTGAGTGCTTTTTATTTGCAACAGGTTTTCTGAAACATTTCAGAGCTTTACTGAAAAAGTCTGAAGTGCAACACCCATTTTGTTTTTTCTCCGTAAATAGGATTGATGATTCCACTGTTTACATGTTAATCCAACCTTCAGGCTGTAAAGAAAACATAAAGTTTATGGGACTATCAGTAGCATTCTTGCAATGCTGAACACAACATTGTGGGAAAGGAAGAAGTGTATGTTATACATAAATGAGTGAATGAAAAGTAAAACTAAGTCAAGTGGGAGTCTGAGCTAATTGGGGGTAAGTAATCAAGCAAAACAAGGCAAGTAAAACTAACAGCAGCTGTAGAAGAGTTAACAAAAGAAGTAGTTTTGTTGCGAACAAGTGGCAAAGATGGGAAAAATTTAGATGAGCTGCAGAATTCCTGGTGTTCCTCTGGAAATCACGTAAGAAGGTATGTAAAGTGCACAGTCAGAATGGAGCAGTGAAGAGTTCTGCATGTTTTAAAATTTAAGATAAATAAGGTATTCAAAGACTTATGGCTAGCATTGAAAAAGTAATACAAATTGTGTAGATAATATTTCCTGAAGGAGAAATCAGGGGTCATTAAAAGGTTACTTTTAACTAATGCTGCTTGATTGGTTGTTAGTGTTCAGCTTCCTCTGAAGTGACAACGCATTAGGGTGACCATTGCCCTCTTCTAGCAATTATTGGTGCTCTGGCAATTGCAGTCAGTTTTAATCAATAAGAGTCCTGACTGGTGCTTTTCTTGATTTCAAACAAAAGAGGTAATTTTTAGACCAGAGATGTCCACTTCTTTTTGAAAGCTTCCTCTTTTCTTTTGGAAACTTTTTGAAGACCTTTTCAGCTTCAGGAAGGATCATGACGAATACCTTCTCCTTTAGTATGGCACTCATTATGTGATCTGCATTCCAGCAGAAATCCATATAGTAAACAGAAACCAAGAAGACAAGAGTTGCCATCCTGGAGCAGAGCGAAGGTCCATCTAGCATCTGGTTCCAAATCTCCACCAAGGTGTGGTGATGGCTGTCTTAGAGAAAGGTTTAAGCTTCTCATAGCTAGGAGCTAAGGGATAATATTTCTTCTTTTCTCCCCTCTCCTACTCCAGTAGGTCTGTTTTATATCTTTAGTACTTAGATTTTGGCTTAAACTTTGAAGAATGAGGTTGAACAAGCAGGATATATTGGTTAGCCATATTTATAGCTCTGGATATTCTTGTTATCTGTATGAATATAAATCTTATCATAACCCCACTTATTCATGTCTGGCAGGAGTTCCCAGGTTCAGGTGTCATTAAAGATGCATAAGCTATCTCAAAGACAGAAAAATGCTGGCTCAACAGCTGAATGTCCCCATGGAAAACATACATGAGTAGCCTTGGATGGACATGGTAGTGCTGCACTATTACCCGTGTCAAGTGGTGAGCCAGGAGACTCCTTGTCAGAGGCAAACACTTTGCAACACTAGTTTCAGGATACAGTTTTCATGAACAGGATCAACCTGAAGTATTCTTATTTACTTGCCATGTGTTCCTGCCCCATGTATTAGCACGACATCTTCTCAGCAATGATAATGCAGCAGCTTGTGTAGTTGTGTTGTGAAGTGGCTCTGGGAACTGCTGCAGCTTACAGAGGACCAGGCTTGAAAAAGCTGGATTATTTCCCCGTTCCAGTTCACAGCACAGCCAAGCAAACAGTTGTGCCTGGACAACTAGCTGAGACTGGATGGCTAACGTCTCTGCTGCCGTTGTTTCATGATATGGATCTCCTATTGTTTCCCTCCACTCGCCCATCCGTATCCATCTATTGCTGTATTTAGATTGGGAGAGGGCCCTTTCTGTTCCTGTCCATAGCAATTCAAGGACCATGTGGTTTTATCTCTGCTTGAAACTCCTTCAATTCTTGCATTAATAACAGTAGTTGAAAGACTTACCCCAAAACTTATTGGAAATCCATGTGTTATAAAACCAAACCCTTCCATAAAAGTCTTTTTTTTTCTTACATTTATTAATCTAAATACTGTTTTCTGTGTAAATCTCTAAATGAAAATATATGTATCTACTTTTTCATATGAAAAAACCACTACTTTTATATAGACCTAGATATACAGTATATGATCATAGATTAGACACACAGGAAATAGAACACAAAAAAATAACAACTCAAGGTAAAAGCACAGGATAATAGATCTGACTGAACATTTTCTGCCAGTGTTTTTATTTGATTATCAATTTGAAGGGGATGTTCTGTTGTTGCTGTTAAAACAAAGATTAGTTTTGGGATTGAGGAACATTTCAAAAACCTTTGAAAGATTAACTTTAATTCAATAACAGGGAAAGCTTTTTCATCATATGTTTCCTTACATTCAAAGACATCTGGTGGACCTCTGCCATCAAGATGAAGTGAGTTTTTAAAACATGTGAAAAAAAGGAAAGTTTTGAAAATTCAAAACGAGAAATATTTACCAATAAAATGGAGCCTGCTTCTGAGATTTCTTCTGGAGCATACTAATATACAAACTAAAAGGAGCAGAGAGAAGCAAAGAATTTGGGTTTGGCTTTTACCAGTTCAAGGATATATTCAGATGAGGAGTGTGTAGGATGACAGCTGTAATTAAGCAGTTTGCTGCAGCTCCATGTGGGCAGTTTCACAACCACCCTCCTTTATCACCAGGCACTCACCAAATTCAGGTTCTCTCCCCTCTATTTCTTCTGTGGCACAACTGTGGTTGTGGAGGTGCAGAGTCAGATGAAGTGACCTGAGTGTAAAGTATTCTGGTAAAGAAATGCGTGTCAGGAATTGAGGGAAAACGATGAGGAGTGCCATGAGACAGGGGTTTTAAAGAGGACCCTTCCCTCAGGGACCAGCCTGTGATTGAGATGGCTTGATGTGACTGTAGAACTGCTATGACTGGCCCAAGTGAGAGTTACCTTCCTGCCCCATGATAGCTTAAACTCCTCTGCTGAGAAATGGTTGCTCATTAAACCACAGTGACTCAAACACTGCAACTCTCTCTATAGCTGAATTCAAGACCAAGAGCATCATTTCTGAGAGTCTTGCAGGAGAAACCATGTGTCCAAATTTTATGGTGCTGTGGAGTCTATATAAACTTACGAGCTTTGACTTAATATTTAGTAAAAATATGGTTGCTGTAGCTCACATTTAATGGATGAGTAGCTCACAAAGCAACATATACTAGGCATAAAAATCAGAGAATAAGGAATTCACTTTAAATACTCCCCAGAAATAAAAAAAAAAAAACTGTTCTTCTTCCTGTCCTCCAGCATATCTTTCCCACCAGATTCTCCATTGCCACTGGAGGATCACACTCCTGGGAGGCAGCTCTTTTTCTTTTTTTCCCCTGAAGCATTCACTGAAATTGATTTAGTGGTGTAAAATTCAGTAGTACACAACACACAGTTTCATAGCATTTCTGTATTTAGAAAGCTGGTGGTTTAAAAAGGAAAACTAAACCTCAGAGTTTTAAAAACAACCTTTGACAGAGACAATCTCTAGTCTCTAAGTGTGTAAGATTTGGTAGGTAGCTGCCAGAACATTCAGCTTTGTGCATTGAATAGTTAAGATGCAGTGATCCGTGTTTCAGGGAAGGGAAGCCTTTAATTAACAAATGAGTCATTAGAGAGCTTTCTATTGACACCTGGCACCAGCAGGAACATACCTGAGACTGACCTGGACACTGTTCCTTCAAGGTGAACTGTGCGGTAGTGAAGAGATCTTTTTTGTTGCTTAACAGCACACAAGGAGGACTTGGTACCTGCAGTGTCATAAATTGTTCTTCAAAAAGTCTTCTAGGGAAAGCAGGACAAAGGAATGTCTAATTAAAAAATAATTAAAAAAACCACCAACTTCCAAAAACCTGGTTATTTTTTTGCAAGAGGAGAGGGGGCTGGAATTTAAGGTAGAGATGATCAAGATATGTCAGTATTGCTGTAACACCAAGACAGTTCTTATGTTATCAGTAAAATATGGGAACATTCTCCCAGAAAAGCATACAGTCAAAATGCAGAGTAGCATGTCTGCAATACTAATTAGTGCTGCATTGTAGGAACAGATCTGGACAGTGTGACAGGTTGGAGCAAGGACTCGATGTCCACACCGTCTGCATTTGGGGAGGTTGCTTTAGGCTACCTAGAGTCTGTGGACTGAATCACAGTACTTAAGCTGTGGGTAAATTTTCCTTAGCCTTTGGTTCAAGGACGGTTTCATATCCCATGCTTAAGGCTAGAAGCACACTCAAACACAAAAAAAGTCATACAATTAAGCATTTCCTTCCTGTGTTGGTTTTCCAATCAAGATATCTGTGTCTAAAGAGTAAGAAAAGAAAAGAAAAGAAAAGAAAAGAAAAGAAAAGAAAAGAAAAGAAAAGAAAAGAAAAGAAAAGAAAAGAAAAGAAAAGAAAAGAAAAGAAAAGAAAAGAAAAGAAAAGAAAAGAAAAAAGAAAAGAGAAAAGTTAAGTTATTTTGATAAATAACATACCTTTCAGTAGGATAGAAGAGGTAAGCCTTTTAAGGATTGACTAAGAGGTTTCTCTCTGCTGTATAATAGGAATTATCATTAGGGGACAGGAAAATCCTCTCATCTTCATACAATATCTCAGCAGGCTTACCTTTACTCCACAGATGATCTGTTTTTATCATGCAAAAAATCACTGGGTCAGATCCTGAAGCAGTCACTACAAATTAGCAGTGATCCAAGATTCAGTCTACTGCACTTGTGCATGAAGGTGGTTTTACTTTACAGTTCATGATGCCCTGTAGCTGCTTTTAATAACAAAAAATAAATATTTTTATTTATTATTTTCATTTTACTTATTTGAGATACAATTCTTTCAGATTCGTTGGCATAAATCTAAAATGGAATTACTCTACATTTACAGTTACCCTCCTGGGTCCTGAGTTTGTCTCTTTGTGTTTATATGAAGAATGTCTGTCATATGCTTCTTCAGATCTCTTTTTCCTCCCTAGATAATGTACACAGAAACAGTGTGAGAGTTTCAGTGGAGCTTTTCTGATTTATGTTGTCATGTTGAGTGGAAGCCCCTCTGTCTTCGAGAATGGGCATTACACAAGTGGTAAGCCCTGCATGCCTAGGATAAATAGTGTGAATTGTGAGACCCTCCCTCACACATGTTAAAGGCTCAGATCAACAGTTTAGCATTTAATCATGAGCTTTAATAAACTTCCTTCCCCTCCATGGCTATCTAGAATATTGCAGGGTGAATCAGGAGCTATGCAGAATACATCAAACAGCAAATCCATGGGAGAGAGGCTGAGTCCAAGTCAATTACCAAAGCTGTGCTGATGTGACCATGCTGCATAGCTCAATTTTCAGAGTCAGAGTAGAAGTCTCCCTTGCCATAAAACCATCCTGTGGAAACCTTTAGAGTAGATTTTCCTTTGCATTTTCGCTGGCTTCTGAGGGCTTTGGATCAAGCCTGTGTGCCATAGCTTACCATGACCTGGGGAAAAAATAGAGAAAGAGAGTGTTAGCTTGACTGCATTGGTTGACAGTCACCTTTGCGAGACCCGGTCTCTTGAAAATCAGTGAGAAGCTGCTGGCATGACCCACTGGTGAACTGCAGCAAGGGGGGAAGGAGCAAATATTCCAAGGAGGTGAAGCAGGACATGCACTTGCATCTGATCCGAAATAACTTCTGTACAAAGGAAAAGAGAATATAGCCAGCATAGGCAAGCTGGTATTTTGTGACCTTCTGATTGCAGAGTTCAAGATAGCTTAATTTCTTTTTTGCTGGAGGCTTCTAAGTTGAGGGAGGAGGAGTTAGCAGTGGTGAAGCAGGAGAGAGTAAATTTCCTTTCTAAAAAATATTCTTCTTCCGGTGGAAGCAGTGTATTGTTTCTTGAAATGGACAAAGTTATTTTCTAACTTCCCTGTATCCTGTCACCTGGGCCTTCCTTCCTCCTCCTGATACCGCAGTAAAATACACAAACACAAGCTATGCATTATTTGCATCATGGCAGGATTTATATTCTGATCAAGGGTGGTGATTTATATTTGTCGGATTTTCTACAGACCACATTCCAGATGTGGAATGAATTTCACTGGCATTTATTAGTCACTAGGGGTGGCTGAGGATGGCTTCCTTTATACCGCTGACATTTATGCTCTGGTGTAGCTTCCCTTTTCCTTTCAATGATGCTTTTCCTTTAAAAAGAGTAAAAACAAAAGGAAAAACAAAAGGAAAATAAGTCCACTCTGTAGCAGCACAGACCTAACGGGACAGATTATGTTTATGGAGAAGGACATTTGGAACAGAAATCCCGTTCTTCTAATAAGGAAAGGAAAAAAAAAATCCCTGATTACCTTTATTAACAAGCTGTTGTTGATGCTTCCAAGATTTTAATCACCTTTACAAATGTTGTGGTGTCAGCGTTGACTTTCTAAGTCAATGTGATAATAGTGAACCCTTAACTATTCTATTACAAATTAAGATCTAGGTGAGAATTTTAACTTAAAGAGAAGGTGTGAGATAAGTCTTCCTGACAGGACAAAAAGCTGTCCCTTGTTGGGTATTTATTACACATAGAATATCAAAAGGTGGATTTTATGGCCAAAGCAAAAGAAACTTAGTCCTGAGACACTCCACAAGCTGCATGAAGCAAGGACCATGTTCAGACTGCCTGTTGTAGGGAATGTAAGTAACATAAGTTCAAGAGAACAATAATGTGAAATCCAACTTGCATGTGGGTTCTTGAGGCTCATGGGAAGCAGAAAGGAGCTGCTCTCTTCTTTTTGAGTGTGGTCACTGGCTTTTTAGCCTGCCATCGGAAAGGGTGTAAAAACGGATGGATGCCATATGTGACCTAAAATTTACAGAGCAACAGAGGCAATGATCATGGAGAAAGTGGGTGGGAGACAGGGGAACTCCCGGGAGAAGAAATTCAAACAGATTTGGTAGATAAACATGGGATTACAAAGCCAACCTGCATTATGTGGGGGTTAATCCATACACTGATATTCCTCCCAATTTGAAATTTGATTCCCACATTGCAGCAACTCTTGAAGTCCTGCCTGAGAAGTTCTTCTGTTTGCTCAAACCTGGTATGCCAAAGGCTAAGAGGGGTCTGTCTCTGGATTGAACACTGTGTCTGGGTTTGGTAGGGAAGGTCTAATGCAAGTTTTGCTTTCAAACTAAAACCAAACTGTACCATTGGGTGCCTACTGATAGCCAGTGGATGCTTGACTTTCTACTTGATTCTGCTGTGCCCATACTGCCTTTCTTACACTGCCTTTCAGTGGGGACATGAGTTGCCACAAGTGTAATTCCCAGTGAAATGGGTAAGAGGGTTTCTATGAACATTGATGGGCGTTTGGGTCTGGCTCTTGTGCCACTGACAGAGCCCAGAAACGGTGACCACAGGAGGCAGGTAGACCTATTTTATGTTAGGGCTTCTTTAAGAATGTACCATCAGATTAGGTGGGGCAAACCCCATGGAGTCAGAAAACAGCTTGCTGAAGTTTTTCAGGGATGAACTCAGTGTGAGAGCACAGGATAAGTATAAACAAATAAGTAAGTGAAGAAGTGGCTAGAGCAGATAAGAAGAACAGCTCAGGGAATTATTTATAAGACATGAGAAAGAAGACAGCATACGTGATGGGTTTAACTCTGATGGACCCATTAGCTACAAGCAGTACTGAGTTTAAAGAGTCCAAAATCCCTGTGACAGCTGAGATCAATGGGAATCTGTTCTCTTTGGTATTTATTAGATGAAGGTTAGGTTAATGGATTAACTTGTCAGATGAATTTGATAGTTGGTTCATATAGTAAATACTAGCACTTACAGGAAAATATTAGTTGACTCTTTTGACCATGACATAGCACAGGGCAGCTCTTTGCCCTGTGTAGCTTTTGAGAAAAATAAACACATTGTGTAGGTGGGTTTGGGAGTCCGATGTATATGTTTGTGATGCAGATGAGATTATTTCTCATGGCCAATAACCAAAACAATAAGCAAAAAACCCCAAAGCAGCTGTCAATGTGATTTACCCTTACAGGGATGGTCTCAAAACAAGCATGTTGCCACATGGGGATTGATTCACTGATCCGCCAAGACCAGTGTGAATCCTCGTTATTACTTCAACAAGTGCTAGATGAAACCTCAGCTTCTCAGACACTGTGCTTTAGCTCAGCTAGTGGAGTTGATTTTCCCATTACAGTCTGTTGGTTAGAATCAGGGTCAGTGTCAGACAATTGGCAAAGCAGATATCTGACTGCTGGGTGCAAAAATGGCTCACACTGCTTAGTTTGTGTACATCAGGACCTGGGACAGGCAGGCTGGGGTCATGGGAGAAGTTGGGATGCCTGTGGAAGAGGAAGGAAAAGCATCACTGCTGCCCCCGTGCATCTCATTCCCTCAGCTGCATCCCCCCTCGCACAGCCCTGCAGCCCTGCTCAGGCTCCATGTCGCCAGCAGCTGGAGCAGCCACCTCTCACCCGCCCCGCAATGAGGCAGCACATCTCTGTTCTGTCTCTGAAAAGTCTTGAGCAGGACTGGGCTGGAAGCCGCTGTGCTAAAATCAAGGCAGGACAGTAATGTTTATCTGGCGGTGTTCCTCGTCCCTTTTATTTAAAATAAAAGGCCGGTGGTGTGCAGTCAGTGATAAATTATTTCTTTGTTTCTGGACTAACGACCTGCGTTACAAGTGTTGAGAATCCCAGTTCCATTAACAGCTGGGTCAAGGTGCCACTTGTTTTAATCCTGTGTGTTTTATGTATTAGCTCTATCACAGAGTGCAGTGCTACAGTTGTGTTTATAGGCATCTATATGCCTGGTGTGTTTTCCATATTTCCCCCCCACCGTTTGCCATGGCAGTCAAGATAACTTGAGATTCCCCAAGTCCCAAAAATGAGCAAAGTCGGTAGTAAGGATTGACCAGGCTTTACACTTTTGATGTGAAAATTGCAGCAAGCCAAATGTTCTTAATCATCCCCAGAGGCCATTTCAAAGGCAGGAAGAGCAGCAACTGGCCAGTAGCACTAGGAAACCACTGGGAGCAGTCAGTGAAAGAGTGTGGGGAGAATTTAAGGTCCGAAAGTGAACACACATGAGGCAATGCCTGCATACAGCGTGCCACTGCAGTGATGGCCTGCCTGCTGCCATGAAGCACGTTGAGGGTCCTGAGCTGGGACTACCATTAGAAGGCTGGCAGGGAGTTGTGCCAAATCTCAAAACACAGGAGGAAGAAAGTTAATAAAGTCTGCTGGGGCTTGCAGCTCTCTGCAGTGCTTCAGCATGGTCCCATATACTCAGGAGATGTGATTTCCTGTGGGATACTCCCAGAGCTCCCATTCTTCTCAGCTCTCCAAGCTCTCAAGTCTGTGTCTGAGCCCTTTGTTATTCGGAAACCTTGGTGTGTAGATCACTGGGTTGTGAAGGCTGTTCACCCTTGCACTACATCAAGAGTATTTTTGAAGGAAAACAGCTTGGGCTAGCCAGTAGAGTTCTTATTGTAATCAAAAAGAAAATAACAATACCTGAGATTGTGACTTGTAAAGAAATGCTAGCAGTAGCATAAAAAAGGACACAGGAGACTGAGCTGTCCTGATATCAGGCTCAGGGTCTGGGTAGTCCTTTCTGTATCTCCTGCGGAACATTGCAATGGATGCAGCTTTGACATCCTTGTTTGAATGGTTTACCACCTGCATCTTCAGGCACAGGCTGGAAGGACCCCAGTTGGCAAGGGGCTGTGTGAACTTGTAGACATCCCTGTACCAGGAGTTTACCACAGTAGCGGTGTGTCTAAGCAGACAAGCAAGTGCTTTTTTCACTCAGGTTGCCCTTAGAGTCAGCTGGCTTCTGGCATACCTTAAGTCAATTCTGTACTGCATGCTGCATTTCTTATTCTCATCAGAGGCTGAGGAGGTATAAAACACAGCCCTACCTGCTTTTGCTAGACTTTCCCAGGCTTCCTTCAGAAAGATAAGTGGGGCCCTTGGGGTATTAGCAGAAGTAGGCAGAGTGTATTTCTCCCTTGGCATATCCAGCCAGAAGCCAGCCAGCATCTGTCCTGGAGGTGAGTTAGAAAAGGATTGTGACAGAGGAAGATGCAGAGGCATGACCCAGAAGAGATGACTAATAAAAAATGACTTAAGAGCTCTTCTTCAAGGATCAAAGGTTAAGTCTAGGTCATTTGTAATAACTGCATTGCTTCACCAGTCAGGACATGTGCAGTCTTCTAGAGGAACATCTAAAGCATGTTCTCAAATGGCACTAAAGTCGCTGCCATTTGCAAGAGATTTGGCTCCCCCCAGGTTTGGCAGGTGTAGTTTTACACCAGCCTGAAGCTTCTCAGTAACAGGGTCACAGGATGATTTCTTTTCTCAAAACCCTCCCAGTGAGCAAGAAATTTTCTGTGGGTAAAGCCGAGATCACAGAGTTCCCTGCAAGCACCCTCCCCTTCAGCAGCATGCCTTGCAAAACGTGTCAAGAGAAATGGGGAAATGTTCCCACTCCCATGGCTTAGACTATTCTTGCTGCTCAATAGGAGCTAAGCAGTGTTTATTTACTTATCCTAAAAAGGGATAAAAGAGTGCAGGAATATCAAAATGGAGGGAGAATGGATAATAAAGGAAGCAGGAGTCTGTCTGTCTGCACTATATAGAGGAGTGTTGTGGAGAGATACCCAAGCCAATGCAACATGAGCTACCTAAAGAATCAGAAGTAGGGCAGCATCCTATACAGCAAGGTTTTAAACACTAGGATCCAATTCATCTCCCAGGCATCCTTTGTTCTCTGCTGCAAAACTTGGCAATACTGCTGCGTGTTTCAGTTTCACACGCTGGTTTGGGAAGTGCTGATTCAATGAGATGTTTTTCCTGCCAGTGCCTGAGCTTGCTGCCTCACTGTAAATGGGAGTTTAGTCACAGCATTTTGCCTGACACATACCTGCCCACCCCGTTGTCATTATCAGTTTAAGTATTTCCGTCTCACAGAGGGGCACATAAGTAAAAATATATTACAAAGGCTAAAAAGATTTAGTCATCATCAGCAGTTCAGTTAAGCTTACACAGATGACTGCTCAGAAGAAATAAGATTCTTAATTGGATAGTTTTCTATTTGAAAAAGCAGTATGGCTTAGTGTGGAGCTTCTCCTAATGAAACAACTGTCCAGAAGTATCAGTGGGCAGCACAGGGGGTAGCCAACTAGTCACTACAAAACTCTTCTGTCCATCAGCTACTTACCATTATCTTTTTAAGGATGCACTTTTTTTCCTGTGCAACACTGATTAGCACTATTAGACACCGCTCATTTGCACATTAATAGGAGAATATGTTTCCTTTTGCTCTGGCCAGATGATAACCATGTGCATTTTCAGGGTGAGCTATCTGCAAGGCTACTGCTAGCATTTGACAAAGAAGATGGGTTAATAGCTAGATGGAGCTATAGTATGGACAATTCTCGTGGGTTCTGCTTTGCACACTTATTTCTTATGCCAGTTTGCCTTTGAACAACCTTTTATCTGAAATTGTTCCAGCCATGTTTGCCTAGTGTGTGCTAAATGCTAAGTGCAGGTTGAAGGAGAAACACAGGTTATTCTTACCGTAAGCACTACATACGGCATGAGGGAAAAGGTCCTGTTCTGTTATTCCCTATGACACTAACCTGGACTGGGGACCTCACTGGAAGCAACTTTATTTCATTGTGAAACTGTGATAATTAAACTGTCACTTAAGCTTAATTCTCCTCGCAGAACTATTAGTCAAGAATTTTCAGAGCTTTTTTGTAGGGAATTTTTGCTTCCGTTTACTCCAGTAGAACAGTATTTGGCCAGTGCTGAGCGCTTCTTATAATCCCTCTATAAATATCTGTAAGAGGGAGTCAAGAGTTGTTGGCAATTTCATCACTATGTGCGGCATTCATCGGATTCCAGATTTTAAAGCAAATCAAAACTTGGCTTTAGACATGAATGATGTAGAGAACTGGGACCATTTCTCTTTTTTCCTGGTTAGTTTGGGAACAAACAGGTATTTGGATCTTTATTTGCTATTTGAATTTATTAAAAAAGAACATTTTGCTGTGCAAATGAATGGCAGACCAAAGACTGTTCACCAGTTACGTATGGTGCATAATCACCACAGACACTGATAATCAGAAGTTGGTGTGTGTATTGTTTTTCCTGGCTCCTGGAACTATGTATAGTTTTCTTTTTTTTTTATTTTAAAACTGTATAAAATTTTATAAATTGGCAGAGCCCTCCAGCAACTTGATACAAGAACTTATCTCCTCATGGAGGAGGAAAAGGAAGCACGTGTGTGTAGGTAATAACCAGGACTACAAAATTTGAAGGCATATAAGTCCTGTTCTTTTCTCTTTTACAAAAGGAAACAGAGAATCTAGTGATAAACTCCGTGCCTGGTTAAGCTATATCAGTCCCAGAAGTCCTTCCTGTCTGGCAGAGGGGTGGCAGGAGAAAAGCTAAAGCACTTGAAACACATTATTTATTGGTGACCAGATTTTATGTATGTATATTTTTTATAACAGCCTTTTCCCATAATTGCCTCTGCATGTCCAAGTGCAGTACTGTTTATGATGTCTTTTATCTTGTACCACTGTCATCTCACTTGTGGGTGAAAATACTGAGATTTCATTTTTTGGTATTTCATTTTCCAAGCCAGTATTAGGTTTGGTATATTAGTAGCTCCCAAACTAGTCTGCTATAGCTCAGAGCTTACTGCACTCCCCCTGTGTTGTCTGAAAAGTGCTTGCCATGTGCTTGGTATTTTCTACATGTGATTCAGTTTAGGCTTGCAATTTGCAAGTGGTTAATGCTCAATAAAGGCCTGTCTACCCCTACCTGAGTGGACCTAGCTGCTGTTCTGCTTGATCAATGACATATTGTTTTGCTCAATGCTTCTTGTGTCTGATATCCACATTTTTCCATTCTTTTCCCTTGCATGCTGCTCGGTAATGTCCTAGAACTCAAACATCAGGTGACTGAATGGCCTGAGGGTCATGGCCATCACCTCAGGCCCTACTCACAGAAACACTGCCTGTGGTCTTGGATCTCATTTCAGTGAAGCAAGGGAATCTGATTACAAATTTCTGCTGACTGGAGGGACTTGATGAAGGCTTCAAGATCCTGAGATCTTCCTGGAAACTTCCCTGCATTCTGGTAAGCTTCCTGCTAAGAATAACATCCAAAGAGTCTAATTAGTTTATTTCTCTTTTCAGTTCCACAACCCTAAAATGAGGTTATAGGGAACTACGTGAATAATGGCAGCATTGGGCTGAAAGGAGGTTACCTGGTATGTACAGACACCCAAGGAAAGATCGCTTATACCTAGGCCACTCCTGACAGATGTGTGTCTGAACTGTTTTTAAAGACCTCCAGTATAGAGGCGTCACAGCATCCTCAGGCAATTCCTGTGCTTTGCTATTCTTATCATTAGAAAGTATTTCCTAATGTCTGACGTAAATCTTCCTTGCCACAAGCTGAACTCATTATTCTGTCCTGCCCACTGTAACCAGAAGCTACTTCAGTAGTTACTTGCTCACTTCAATTCCCACTGAAAGCAATTTTGTCCTTTAACTCTGATGTAAAGGTGGATAGTGACTATGTTTACAGGAGTGGAACAGACATGCTTACAAGCATTCCTCAAAGCTTTACTGTTTCTTGGCATTAGGGACCAAGGCCATCATCTCTAGTGCTGCTGTGTTCAAAGTGAAGTTGTCTTCACATGTACAGGGATCAGAAGAAACTTTTTAAGGCTAATACAGGCATAGACAAAACAGGTGGAATAGCAAATATCCGGTTAGGTAACGCCAAAAAGGTAGAAGGTAATTTTATGTTGACTGGTTGTATGCATTTGGTATCTGATCAAAAGTCTACTGAAGATAATAAGGGCACGTGTACTCTGTCACTTAAGACTGCACCAACAGATCTTTCAGGACTTACCCGCACCTTTAAGCCTTTGTAAAACCAAACCGGCCTCTTGGAGCAGCAAATTCTGGGTATGTTGAATACCTTAACATGAGTTCAAGGTCTTTTTCATGCAGCCTGGACTTGAACCATTATAGACCCATCTGCTGTCGGGTACCTCAGTCTTGACACTTCCTAGCCTAGCACAGAGGTTGTGGAAGGGTTCCACCTCTCCTACTGTTAGGTGACAACAACGTAGTTCCTACTTCTGAGTTACTTATCATAGCATCACAGAAGGGTTTGGGTTGGAAGGGACCTTCAAAGATCATCTACACCTTTCACTAGATCAGGTAGCTCAAAGCTCTGTCCAACCTGACTCTGAACACTTCCGGGGATGAAGCATGCACATCTCCATGAAACCTGTTCCACTGTCTCATCACCCTCTTTGTAAAAGATTTCTTCTTTATGTCCAATCTAAATCTTGTCTTGTCACTACAGGCCCTGGTAAAAGGTCTCTCTCCATCTTTCTTATAAGGCCACTTTATATATTGAAATGCTGCAAGAAGGTCTCCCCAAAGCCTTCCCTACTCCAGGCTGAACAACTCCAACTCTCTCAGACTTTCTTCATAGGAGAGGTGTTCCATCCCTGTGATTATTTTTGTGGCCCTCCTCTGGACCCCCTCTAACATGTCCGTGTCTTTCTTGTACTGTAGACCCGAGTTCAATGCAGTATTCCAGGTGGGGTCTCATGAGAGTGGAGCAGAGGGGGAGAATGACCTCCCTCACCCTGCTGGCCACACTATTTTATATGGCCCAGGATATGATTGGCTTTCTGGACTGTGAGTGCACATTTCTGGCTCATATTTAATTTTTCATCTACCAATATCCCCAAGTCCTTCGCCTCAGGGCTGCTCTCAATCCATTCATGACCCTGCCTGTACTGATACTGAGGATTGCCCTGACCCAGGTGCAGGACCTTGCACTTGACTTTGGTGAACTTCATGAGGTTTGCATGGGCCCACTCCTCAAGCTTTTCAAGATCCCTCTGGATGGCATCCCTTTCCTCAAGCCTATCAAGTGTACTTGCTAGCCTTTTATCAGGGACTGTATCAATACAGTCAAGTTCATGTGACCAAACATAGTCATCTCCCTGAGCTGCATTGCATGCAGTCTGGGTTAATTGCATTGACTAATTCTCTGTTCCCTGTGAAAGCAGAGCAAGGTGACTTGTGCAGATGTAGATGCCTTCACTGGAGACACCTACGATTAGTCACATATATCCCTCATGTAAAATGAAGCCACAAATATTCAATGCCAAGCCATAGCCAGCAATATTGATAGAAAGTGTATGAGTGTTAAGGTTTGTATGCTTTCACTTGCTCTTGATTCACTTGGTAGCACAGGTACAGATGAAGAATCTTTCCTCCCATTTCAGAGGGCTCTGCATAGGCTCTAATTCACAAAATTCAGTTTGCAGAAAGTCTGTTTGTCTTTGAATGAAAAAAAAATGCTTTGTGGAATAACTTACAGAACAAGGGTGCCTCAGATTCCCAGTTAAAATCTGAGAACAGATGTGCAGGTTTGAGGGCTTTGTTTTGCAGAAAGGCAAACTTCACTAGAAGCTTGATTCAGAAGTTATTTTGAGTGATTTCTACATTGTAAATGTATCCAGGATTAGTTTGGTAAGATTTAGCTACAAAACAAGAAGTCTCATGATTGCTTACGTGTACATTTCAAACTGGGACTGAGAATGAAGTGGATATAGTTCATGTCACAGGTCCTCCTTGTCATTTTACTTTATTTTGACAACAATATGAGACCGAAGACCCTAAGTTTCTGTCCAGGTATTTTTGCAGTGGTGTTTAAATCAAATATTAACTTTCTTTCAGCAACACAATGACTATGTTTTTGCAACCGTTCAGTAAGTCATGGATGTTTCCTGGAAAGAGTGAGATGGTTAGTGTCTGGTGCTTGTTTAAAAGAAAATGTGGAGTATTTTAAAAGAAAATGTGTTTTAAACTGTTTAAAAGAAAATGTGCAGTACTTTCTTTTCCACCATAAGGGGGGTTCTTTCCTTGTTGGTAAACAGGTAGTTTAGGTCCTGTACATTGGGACTTGCTGCTTTTCTTCATTGTGTTTCAAAGCTCAGTTTTTGCAGCACACTAAAACTGCTGCAGAAACTTTACACTGTGAGGCTGAGTTTCCCATGCACCTATAGGGAAAGATCCCAAGGTCTGGAAATACAGACAAAAACTTTTCATTGAAGAGTTAAACAGAGCCAAGCAGAAAATCTCTGTGCTTTCTGCTTTATTGCATGCAGAGGCCGGACACACTATCATTTTGTTAATGCTGCTATTTAGATAGATCTTGTTGGATGTACTTGAAGCAGTAGGTATCTTGATTCACAGATATTTTCTAAGTAAGGCTATTTCCGTGACATTGAGTTGAACTTGAAATTGGAAGTGTCAAATGAAGTATTTTGCTGTTTTCTATCTAGGTGGCTGCAATTTATCTATATGAAATCTGATCTGATCATCTAAGGACCCTAACTGGAGCAAATGAAATGTTTTATCACCAGGAATCACTTCAGATGACTTTCCAGAAGGTGTAAAATGCTGCTATGATGGGCTGTCCTCGTACTTGTGGATGAGATATTTTTGCTGCAGCGATTCTGCAGTGCTAGGGTGCATGTCTGTCTTCTCTTTGTCTGTCCAGCCCTATGGGTTTCTGCTAGGAGATAAAAGCTCCTCTTGCACCTATGATCTTATTTTGACCCTGTCCAGCAGCTCCCATCCACTTCAGACTATGAAACAGAGTAGGTAGGATACAACCCCCTGACCACTTCACAGTGTACTTCTGCTCTTTTTGGCTCTGTAAAGAAGAGGGAGGCTCCGAGGCTTCAAACTCCTTCTTGGCTCGGTACTGAGAAATCCCAGAAGCTGCTGCAAGTTATCCTTCATCTCATGATTCCCTTACTTTACTCTTACTTGGGTCATATTTTGGCCTGACATCCAAAAGTGATTTTATCAAATCTTCTTTAACTGCCTCAGCTCAAACGTTTTCCAGCTCTCTTGTCCCCCTGCCTCTTCCCAGCCAGTTTGCACAGAAGTTTGGGCATGTTTTCCAGCTGGAAATGGTGGTGTTATCTCACTGTGTCTCCTCTGTCAGTAAGTGGGTACAAGGGAGGTCACAGTCTCTTGTCATTACTCTGGAACACAGCCATGTCTTTGCTGTCTGCCCCCACATTGCCTCCCTAGTGTGATACCCACAATACAGCATAAGCTACTGTCCTTTGGGAAGAGAGAAGGGGGGTAGATTGGTATCTAAACATCTGAATTTTGTTCATTCTCTCTTTTTTCTCAGGAAGAGCAACTTTAAAGTTCTGAGGAGCGTCAGTTCTCCTGGCCACTCCTCTTTGCCATTGCTTCATGTCTGCTCTGGCAAATGGTGAGCAGATTAAAATGATAGTCCACATCACATGCTCACCTTGGAAGTAGGTTGTTTACTTCAATCCCATCCCCAGCACTGGAGAAGGGCCTCAGTCATGACTTCAGGTGAGAGGAGAACAGCTTCGAACCTGCCTTCATGATACTCAGCTCAATGAAAACAACATTAAACCACAAGACAGAGTAAGGTTCAAGTTGCTTCTCAGCTGGAAACTTTGGAGAGACAGTAAACACAAAGCCTGCTTGCTGCCAGGGAGTTATTTGTTTGTTTTTTTCCTTAACAAAGCTGTTCTTCAGAATGGAGCCCTGCACTCCCCATCGCACCATGCTGGCCTTAACCACAGCCCCTGTTGTGATAAAAACAGTGCTCGGAGAGGGTCAGGATGGGGCAATCACCCATACCTTTGACTGTGTATTTTTAAACATCAATAAATAGATGCTGTTCTGGGGAAAAGGAGTGTGAACAAGAACCACTCACAATGCTTTCCCTCGAGGGCACTCAGCTGCACCTGGCTTTGGCTGCCCGCTACAGACAGAGCATGAGGGGAACTGCGGCAGCCCTCTTTGGCAATGGTGGGCAGGTGTTTGTGGCTCCCAGGTCTTCTGTGTTTCCCACAAAGCATCTTGCTGATTTAAGAGGCTGGAACCGTCAAGTTCATGCTATGTTCCTGCCTCCTGTTGAAGTTCCCAGCTCTGTGTAGGGTGAAAATTTCACCTCTCTAAAAGGCAGCTGCTGGGATCTGGAACATGCTTTCATGGGAACAATTCACTTTTCCCATTAGGTATGAGAGCCAGGGGCTTCTTCTGAGCTTAGCAAGTTCTCCAAAATAGTTTTCTCCACCTCTAGCATCAGGAAAGAGCAAAAACTTTTTTTTTAACCCTTACTCTAGATCTCTCTATGCCAGAAAATAAAGAAGTTAATTTTCTTCCTGATATTCTTGTGTGTCACACCCTCATTACAACACCCTTCTCTTATAGCATTCCTGAACATGAGAAAGAGAAAAGTGAATCTGAAGTGACTTTACTTGGCCTAACTCTGGTCAAAAGTTCTGTCAGCAGTTAATCCCATGCATGCCCATTGTTCATAGGCAGATGTGAAACTAGAGTTAAGGTTGACCTTTTCCTGTTAAAAGGGCTCCAAAAGTCAGAATCAAAAGACTATGGTTAACAGAGGAACACAGTGTATGTTGGTGAGTTTGCTTAAGTCACAAGTCAACAGCAGAAACCATTCCTATGCCAGGCACATAAACACCTTTCTTAAACTGTCCCAGCGATTAATACACTGAAGAATGTGTCAGTCGCAGCTGGAGCCATTGCAGTGTTATAGTCACTAGAAGGGGTATCATCTCAGGTGATGATCTGAGGGGATATTTCTCAATTCTGCTTTCCAGAAAGGTGGTCTTACACTGGTCTCCTGCCTCGTGCACTCCTAGCAGAGTGCCCAGCTGCCCGAGTGTAAAGGGTTGCTCACTCTCTATTTGGGAAGCAAACCTCTAACACAAAGCTGCAGTGCCAGCCCCTCTTCATGTTAAATACATGGTGGCTGGAGTTTCACAGATTTTCTGTCATTTTTGTCAGTCTGAGACTTTGAACAATTGCTGTTATGAATGCTGATTTTTTAAAACAGGGCTGTGTTTTCATTCCAGCAGCTACCTTGTCTTTGGAAATTTGAAAGACGTGCTCTGTACTCTTGGTAGGAAAAGTCAACACTCACCATTTGGTGGAGATACTGCGTGCCTTCCCTGAAATAAATACTGGAAGCAGAAAGCCAGGTGGAATCTGATCTTTACCAAGGCTTGGAGGCTGGGTATGTTGTACCCATGAAAAGGGGACTGTTAGATATGCCAGGGGCTAACAGGCATGTAGAAGTATACAATGACACCAAATGCTCAAGACTGACCAGTCTCCTTCAGAGGTGATATTTTTCTAAGATGTTATTTTCAGGCTGCACAAGGAACATGTAGTATGGAGAAAGCTGCCCCTTTAAAAATCAGCCTCATGATGCTGCTTGTCATGTGAAAGTTTCAGCTGAATGCTAATGAGGAAAATCTGTTTTCAGTTAAGCCAATGTAAACTCATGGAAATTTAACCAGGATTGGTGAAGTCACTTCAGATTTGCACCATAGCATAAATTTGATTGGAACATTTGCTTTCATGTAACTTTTGCGGCTTTATTCCATTCATTATATATGACCATAATTTATGGAGGTTCCACATGCACATGCAAGTTAAGGCAATTTGGTTTCTTTTATTAAGCTATGAGTCTGTTTTATAATCAAAGTAAATCAGGCTCATTTGCACACCAAAAAATCTTGGTGTGGATTTCTGTCTGTGGGAGTGGAGACAAAGTATCTCGCTTGCTGACTCTAGCCAAACTATGCATTTAGCTTACCCAGTCAATTTTCATGGTGACTCAGTGCATTTCATTTGCTCTAGTGAGATATGCAAATGTTAATTTTTGAGAGCTGTATTCGAATTTAATTCTTACCAATGCATGTATGAATTAATATGAAGGACTTCAGTAATGTTACACTGGAGTTTTGCCATGATGATTAAGAAGCGAATGTGGCTTGATGCAGGGGAGAGGAGAAGCCACAAAGTAGATCACATCAAGAAGCTGTAAATTTCCACATTAGCTTTCTCCTGGCTGTTATTTAGCACACTCTGACTAACTGACTGTCCCATAGCAAAAGCACCAAGTGAAGATGTCTCCACGAGTACCACTTGGCCTCCTTCCCCCAATGTCTGAGTACTGACATGTGTGGCAGGAAGCCTGAGGTCCTGTCTCATCTCTGACCCTTTAAATGCTGCATTGACAAAAGGCATAAACCCCTGTTCTTTTGAGTCTGCTGCGTGAGCTGAAACACAATAGCTCCAAGCTAGTTGGAGACTCTTAGTGGTTCTAGCCAAACGACTGCATTTCACTACATTAAGGACTGAGTTATTCCTTAAAGGATGAATTCTGTGTTATGAATAGTAGGAATTTCATTGCTGAGGAGACAGGTCTATCTGACTCCCAGCTGAAGGGAGACAGCCTGCATCCTTATAACTCCTCCACACAAAGGGGAAAGGTGTGCCCGTCTTGCCGTGTGCTGCATTTTGTTTACCTGACCCTGCCCACTGCACCCAGACCTGTCTTATATATCTCCCAGATGGGAAGGAACGGAGCAATCCTGTTTCTCCCGTAAGCAGTGGGGTGAAGGGCTCCTGGCTCTAAAGAGCTTGGCTGGATTTAGCTGATCCATTTGGCGGAACATCAAATGCATTTGTGACTATAGCATAGAAAAAAATCTTTCAGAGGTGTCTGAAATCTCTTTTTTAGTGACATGTTATTCTAGATAGTTTTAAGAATTGGCAAGCTCTCTGTAGACCTGATGTCAGATTGCTATCATGTGAAGGATGTTCATACAGAGGTATTGTACTTCATGCCAGGCTCTGAGGTCTGCAGTACCTTTCCTTCTTTATCAGAAACTTTAGTCCCTGCTGGTGTCTGAGCTCCCCCATAAGGAATAACTCTTTGGTAAAGAGGCCTCTCTGGGACTGTCTGTCCTACTTTTGTGTGGCAAAATGGGTTTTCATTCCTTTCCCTTTTGTGATTAGTATTGTGGAGCCTTCATTATAGAAAATCTCCACCTTCTTCCTAGGACAACAAGGAGAGGTTAAAAGACAACCATATTCAAATGTTAGACACAGCAGAGAGTTTTTTATTAGTGAGGCCTTTTCACTCCTTTGGTACTGTCCTGAGTGGGGTCAACATCCGACCATTGTTGCAGATTGCGTTGTAGAAAGTAATTTACTAATGGAAAGGCATCTTTCCACAAAAATCATTCAAAGATAGCACTGTCTATATCAAAACAATGAATATGTGAACAGATAAAAATGAAACACCATAAATAAAACATGCACCATCTTACTTCAGGTTGCCACAGGTCAGCCTGAAAAAGTTGACAGCTCTTGGAAAGACTTTGCAAAATATTTCAGCATTAAACCACTGTACCTTTGACTCCTAAATGCCTTTGTTTATCTGGGCCAACATCCAGAACTCATACAAAATAATTATCTACCAACACACAGGCTGTTTTCATGCAACCCCTAGACATACACATAGTCATATCAGATCCTTATTACTCCTCTTAGAACTGTCCTGTAGAGATGGTGGTTGCCTTTGAACAAGGTTAATGAATGCTTGATCCTGAAGCTAATGGCAACTCCATTCTTGAGCTAGGTTTTTTCAGATAAGACATCCGGTTTTATTGCTGAGAAACAGGTCAGGAAAAGATATCTAAAATTCTGAAAACTAAAAATTACCCCATTGACTCTTCCTTTTAGAGTAAACTAAAATGGAGTGGATGATGGAGAGATGTAACAGAGTGTGTTGCATTGTATGTATGCTTCCAGATACTCCTGCTACATTGGTTCTAATGTGTCTGTATAATAACAATAGTCCATACTGAGTAGCTCATATCCCCTTCCAAATCTTTGTGACTAATATTCTGCAGGGGAAGAATTATGCACTGGGAACACTGCATTTTCTTCTTGTTTTTTTTTTTTTGCTTACTATTTGGAAAAATTGAGGACTTTTCAATGCCAGTTGCATATGATATTCTTCATTCCTAACAATTTACCCTGAATGTTGCTTTTGTGCAGCCGTGCTGCATTTTAGGGCTGACCTGTAAAGTGCTTACAGTACAGATGTAGCTGTGTACACAGCACGTAGGGGTCTGGAAACCATCTTGAAATGTACAGACAGACAGTGCAGCACAGTGTGTATACCAGTGGAGTAAGATCTAGGAAACCTGGCTTTTATTCTTGGCTCTGCCACAGACCTCCCACGTGAGTTTAGGCAGAGAAGTCACTTCACTTATCAGCCTCTGTCTATTCCATTTAGGCTGTAAATTGGTTTAAGAACTCTGATACTTAGCACAGTACTAAAATAACATGTCACCTTTTCAGATGGGTCCTCTGTACATGGCATCACTAATAGAAATCTCTTAGGGGTCTACAATCCACCTGATTGCTCATTCCTTGAATTTAATACACTATTATCATCATAATCATTGTTACTGTTAAATTTTAGACTTAGATGCTTTAGAGATATTGTTCCATTTTCATTACTTTTTACTCAGGAAAAAGTTCCCTTTTGAAAACTGCCAATTATTATCAGTAAGACACCAACTGCCCTGTGTAAAGAAGATATGCCATCTGAAACTACCATTTCTACTGAATTCCCCATCAAATAAATGCAATAACTACACTGTTGATGCAAAAGACCTAATGTAAATATGAAATGAGAAATAAAACCAACCACAGCATATTGTACAGTAAAAAGACAAGTGTCAATATAACTTTGAAATATTATAATTTTCTGTTAAAGGAAAGAGCATGGCTAAGTCCTGCCATGCATTTCATTTCACACACATACAAATGGCATGCTGGGCAGAAGAAAGACATGTGTGAATCATGTGAGAAAAATTTCAGAAGCCCAGCTAATTGGCAAGACAATTAAAACAGGGGAGAAACAGGTCAGAACTAGTCTGAGCTACTATTTGTTCAAACTATCTGAAAGCAGGTTTAAGAGAATAAGAAGAGAATAAGCTACCTTCAGGGCAAGGGCAGGATGGATTTAGGTGTGCTCAGAATGCGTGTCATTCTCTGTAAAAGAAATCACTAATAGGGATATAGCTAATAATGACCCAAATCCTTGGCCTGCATTTCAAGGCACACATGAATACACAGGGATGGGGAGAGCCTTTGAATTTCATTTCTCACTTTCTCTTCTGTGAGAGCTGTGGAGGTTCCTACAGATGTTTCATTCAGCTGGATAAACATTGATACCATGGGGAAGCTCTATCTCAGGCTTAAGACTTTCAAGATACAGCCTCAGTGTGCAAATGAGGTAGAGTTATAGACTGCTATTAGGATGGGATTTGTGACCATCTCATATGGGTCCTACTTAGTGACTCGGCAATCTAGCCCCTTTCCTGACATGATTTTCATTGAGTCAAATAACAGGGCAACATACTGAGATGGCTGTTGAGATCATATTTGACTAGGATTTGTAGGATTTGATGCAGAAACAATGTGACACAAGTACAAAGCTCATACCAATATCGACATTTTGATTCTATTACAAATTCCTCCCATCTTGAAAACTTCAAAAAGTTTGCAGTGATTTTGTGAAAACCAGCATGACTAGAATCAGTGCAAGTTTTGTGGTGAAACTACATAATGTTTGTGGTATTTTATATTTGAATGGCAACTTCATGGACTATAATTTTAAGAGTAAGTCTGAATTTTTCAGAGCTCATTCAAAATTTAAATTAAGAAGCAAATGTCCGAAGATCCAGCTGATGGGTTACTTATTCAGGTTTTGCTCAGGTAGAGCTCCACCGCTGTATATGCAGTTACACTGCACTGACATCAAGGTAGATCAGAATGAGGTAAAGACATGGGAATGAAACCTGGAGTTATTCTTGAGATCTTGGCATGATCTGTCTCCGTTAAATGTATGCCAAAGATGCATGAGATGGATCTTCAGTAATAATGCATTCCAAAACCTCCTTTGTCTAAAAAGGAAACTCGCTGATTTATCGTGCTGAGATATAGTCTGTCTCTATAGATCATGAAAATGAGAATAATTCTCTTAACAGTAGTATTTACTAACCTTTACCAACAGTACGAAGAATACATCTCTCCAAATCCAGTCTTTTTCCAATTTAGATGTGGTTGATATAAACCAAGAGACCCCAGCTTGCATGTGTCACATGAGTACTTGGGAAAAGCATTTACTGCGCACTCCACACAAAAGACATAGAGGTCATTAATTTTACAGTATAAAAACATAAATAACATTTATAGAAATTATCTTAAGTTATGTGGAATGCTAAAAAGCAATCTAGAGTTTTCCCAAATTATTCCTGTGATTATCATTTTCACTGATGACAATCTTTAGTTCTCTTGCTCACTAACTTTTGAATGCAAAAGTCAGTTGATTATGATGCTATGGCAGGAGGGAAGAAAGAGATAGACTAATCAAAGACACATTTTTGCACAGGATTACAAAGTTAATCTTCATCACTAAGAAAGTACAGTATATTATTCCCTTAAGTTTCCATACATACTCAAGACTTACTTATTCGTAAATTATCAAATGCTAAAGATAGAGCACTTCAGCCATCTCAGTCCGTCAAATCAAGCCATGGTCCATGTACGGGGTAGACTTTTAAACTTAAGTCTTGTAGGGACAAATATTGATGATATCTAGTGAAGATTATTTTTCCTAGCAAAATGAACACTATGACACGATGAGATCGGTGGTTATAAGTATGCATTGGCATCAGCATGAGGATTGTGAAGAGCTATTTATGAAAAAAGAAATATTGTTATCAGAATAAATTCATGTTATCCTTGAATGCATTAAGGCTGGAAATAGGAAAATGGCTTCTAAACTTCGGCGTAGTAAGATTATAGAACTGTGTTTTAATAGGAGCAGTCAATTAAATCCACTGTGAAAAGTGCTGTATCATTTCATAGAATCATAGAATCATAGAATTATTAAGGTTGGAAAAGACCTCCGAGATCATCTAGTCCAACCATCAACCCAACAACACCATGCCTATTAAACCATGTCCTGGAGTGCCANTAAGTCCACGCAAGTATGATTGCACCTGAAGAATAAAAAGGTGTTCTCCCAGTCCTTACCTAGCAGAATTTTGGTTCAGTACATCCATACTACTACTTGGAAAAAAGTCTTTGAAAATGTGGCTGGGGATGTAAGACTCTATATGAAGAAGATGTGTGTTTTTTCACTGAAGTAGATATGAAGATCTTAGTGGGGAGGAGCATAGACTTGCAAGAAAATTGTTTTACTTTGGACTGGTTGTGATTTTATTTTATAAAAGCTTACATAATGACCTTCTTCCTAATCTTTTTTGTTAATTTAATTCTGAATTCTTTATTAGAAAGTACTGAATGATGCTGAATAGGAAAACAGGACAAATTCTCATGAAGAGCAGATTTGAAAACAAAAATAATTCACTTTACTGGAACTGAGCATGGAACTGAGCAAAATTATGAAGTTTCACATCTGCATCTGGTTGCTGGAGAGTGTTTTGGTCTCACCGATGATCAAAGGTTATATTGGACTCAGAACTTTGATTTGATGTGCCACACCCCTATAACATTAGAGTCAGTGAAGCTCTTGTTGCTGTGCTGGTCTAAATCTGAGATGAGAAGCTGATTTAACTTGCACTCTATGTTAAACACAAAGTGACAAAATTTGAAGATAGTGGAGAGTTGATTGGTGTTCTCTTTTTTATTGGAAAATCCCAGTTTCTAGAACTGATGGAGCTACAGGCAAATGTAACACTGGTAAATGTTTCAGTGTGAAAATATTTAGGGAAAAAAGTGGTAGATGTGTTATTTTATTTCAAAATTTCCAAGTGTCATTGACAGAAGGAGGAACTTCCAGTGGGAAACATTAAAAAGATTTATATTCTAGAATAATTAAAAAAAAGATATTGTGATTTTTTTAAAATACAAAATACTCTATTTCTTGCCCAGCTCACTAGAAATAACATTTTTTTTTTAATGTCAGTTCATTTCTATTTGGGATCTAAATGAGATTCAAATTCAAAACAATGGAGATAGAGATTTTTTTTTTCTTTTTT
>VZTL01021666.1:0-11225 GCA_013400535.1 Scopus umbretta
CTAAGAGTGAAAGCAACTCAAAAAACCCAGGCTGGCAACTTATGAAACTTACTGGTTGATACAGTTAATCCACAAGCTGTTCAGACGACTGAAGTGGGCACTTCATGGAGGGGAACATCATAAAAAACTTCCTCCAAAATGGACAAAACAAAACCTCAGCTACCCTTGAAACGATGGCACACATTTCCTAAAGAAGGTGGAGCCACTCCAAGTACATCTTCGACCTGTTAATAACCTTATTCCACCTATTAAACTCATTAAATCCTCAATACCATGCAAGATCAGCCAATCTATTGCTCTGGTAAGAGATATAAAAATGGACTTAATTGGAGCGTGGTGCAGAAAAAACCTTCACAGCATCCTCTTGCCTTAACATTTTGATAGCACAGAAGACTGCAGAAATACTGTCTCGGTCACAAAAGAAATAGTTGTAGCCAGACTGACGATCTGTTTCTGAGGTCATCCAATTAGCTGGTTTGTAGGGTCATGCTGATGAAAATACATAGCTTTTGGTTCTAGAGTTAGATCAGTCAGGGCTAGTGGATGTATCTCTGCACCAAACTCTGCTGCACAGTTTAAATGTGCCAAGCCTCAGGTAAACCCTTTATTTTGCTTGAGCAAACCAAGTAAGGAGTGTTTTTCCTGTTTGTTGCCATCTTTACAGAAATCTCCTCACTCTTAAGTTAGCATTGCAGAATACCAGGGTTTTGAAAGATATACCAACCCAGTACAGTTACAGACATATACATCATTGTTTTGGGACTGCTAAAAGTGATGTGTTCTCACAGCTAGCAGTCCTCTGAAAAATACAGAAATGACTACAAGTTTGCACTCATGAAAAATAGGTTGGATTCTTTCCACATAAACTCTAAGCTGTATCTTCAGCCGAGAGTGACAACTAACCAAAAAAAGCCACAGCCATATTATTGAAACTAGGCCACTCATGCTGCCTGTCTTTGCAGTTCTGGAATGTGACTAGGCTTCAGGTTGGAGAACAAAAGACGACCATACTAAAGCTTGTTTATGACATCTTAGTGTGCATCAAAGAAGGTGGTACTGGAAATCTGATGATAAAGCTCATGCTTTTAAGTTATATAGTTTTGGCTTGCAAATCCAATCTCAGATCAGCATCCAAGTACTCAAGAGCTTATCCTAATTGAACCCATATTTTCAGAATCTGTATCTTATCCTGCAACTTCCGGTGCCTCCTTGGTGTTCTAAGAAGCCCTATCCCCAGGTGAAATGAAAAAGGAGTTCTGTATCTAGCACAATGATTTTGTGCATGTGAACTAAACAACTAATAAAAAGTGTTAGGTAACGAATGCGTAAGGAATATTTGTGATAGACAGATGTCAGCTTCAGTTTTTCTGGATTTCATTTAGTGTATTTTTACAGAAAATGGTAAAGAAAACTACACAAAAAGAACGCTAATCTAATACCAGAATTTTAACATGCAATTGTTAGATACACAAATGAAAACTCACACTAATACTGTACACACTAATAATATATAAATTCACATACATATTTGGTTTTGCAGTGCTGTCAAGTGCTGCCACTTACCCCATGTCTAATTTCAATGAATATATGATTCATCATTGTAATGATGCATTACAACGAGCAAAGCCTTTAGTTTTGCTCTCCCCACTTACTGTATTTAGCATATAGTATTTATGACTTCTGGAGATATTTAGATCCATACGAAATGCAGGAAGTGCCCTCTCCATGTTAGCAGGTTGGAGAACTTTCAGACACAGCCTTTTGTGGTACTCTGAGGTTCTTGTAAACATGGCCCATTTGGGGCCCATTGGCCTGTGCCCACCTGACATGACTTGCTGTGAGCATTTCCGTGTGTACCACAGTGCTACTTCTGGCTGCTCATGGTGACTGACACTTTCTGCATGAGCAAGGAGTGAGAGCAAGCTATGCAGGCTGTATTTATCAGGTGCCTATATGAAAAGCGGAGGAGCTGAGCCACGGCTGGAAATGAAACGCAGCTAGCTGAAGCCTGGCTAACACAAACTTCATGGTCTCTTCTGAACTTCCTGTGACCCTCTGGGTTATGACTGACAGTTAAAGGAACGCTGAGCTACTGAAACACAGACCTACTTACCTTTCCCATATCTGCTGATTTTCTCTTTTAAGCAGTTTTTCCTGTAAATTGAAGTGTTTTCTATTTAGACTGGCTTCTTAAAGTTGATGAGGTCTAATATTTAGGTTAACTATATTTCTAAAAAGGCAGTTTTCACATATGTATTTTACCACAAGTACTGTACAGAACAAATAAGTCTTAATGTTCCAGATAGGCAAAGGAATATACAGTGAAATTAAGGATCTTTTCTAGGGATACCTATGAAAATTGGCATAATCCTTCCTTAAACCAGCCACAGCCCTTATTTTCAAAATAAGCTTTTCAAATGTTAGCAAATACTAACTACTCACCAAATGTCTATAAAAATATACCATTATTAACATTTACTTCAGACTTACCCATCCACATACACATGTGCCAAAATCCCACCTGTACAAATCAATTCTATTTAGAGCAATTCAGTTGAATGAGGTTGAACTAAACAACTTTGGAGTTTAAGGTATAAGCCTTCGGAAGATCGAGTAAAGCAAAACAAAAACTCGGTCTGCAATCCAGTCACTGCGTGGCCGTATGCTGTTCACTGTTTCATTGTTGGAAGAGACTGCTGCTTCCATGAGGTGAATACTGAGTACAGTAACTCCGAGTTAATGTGGCAAGGCCTAAATGCAGTTTGGCAAAACAGAGCTATTAATTTTACTGATCAGGTTCTGTACTCTGCTCAGCACGTTTACCAATACTCAGACGGCATGAAGTCAGTAGCCGACAGCTTAGTGCATTAAATACAGCTGCTCTGTAACCTTAAGTCATCCATTTATCCTCTAAGTGTGCTTCTTCATGCAGTTAGCACCACTGCCAAGTGTACTAAGGAGAATTCACACTTTGCTACAGTTCAGTAAGCTGAACTCCAGAGCTACTGGTAACTTAGCTGCGGTGTCAAGTCACAGTTACACAACCCGCTGAGCTGGACGCCTCCCCAGAGCTGGGAGGTGAGTGCACAAAGGCAAAAAGAAGCAGGAACCCACATTTCAAAGGCATCATGGTTCCAAATATTGCAAAAACAGACTTTCTAACCTTCTAATGGACTGGAGATTTTGTAGAAGTTCGTTTCTTTTTTTTTTTTTTTTTTTTCCCAGGGTAGGATGTTGCATAGTTTGAACCCACACAATTAGAGAAAGCAGTGAAGTGAATTAATCTCAGCCACTTGCATACACACTTTAAGCTGTAGTCTAAAGCCAAGTCACACTGAGCACTCAACTAAACTTAATGAGCAGGGGTGTATGAATTAAAAGATTGTTGCAAGACCAAGTCACTGACATCTATATCACTGATGGAAGCATTGAATGTTAAAAAGGAAACATGTTCCTCTGAGATCATCTAGTCCAACCGGCAACCCAACACCTCCATGTCTACTNGCACTTGGCTTTGTTGAAACTCATAAGATCGACCTTGGCCCATCGATCCAGCCTGTCCAGATCTCTCTGCAGAGCCTTCCTACCTTCGAGCAGATCAACACTCCCACCCACCTTAGTGTCATCTGCAGGCTTACTGAGGGTGCACTCAATCCCCTCCTCCAGATCATTGATAAAGACATTAAATAAGACTGGCCCCAATACTGAGCCCTGGGGAACAGCACTTGTGACTGGCCACCAAACGGATTTTACTCCATTCACCACAACTTTCTGGACTCAGCCATCCATCCAGCTTTATTGTATCATGATGGTAGTTTTTTGCTACAGTATTTTGCTACAGTACACCAATCACTTCAAAAAGGATAGCAGCACATAACAGATGACCAAACGTCTCTCAGATGACCCCACCAACCACTATTTTGTCCAGACACACCGGCAAATTCCGTTATGGGATAAAGTCAGTACAAGTGAATTGCTGCAAGAAGAATCCTATTAATTTATTTCAGTTTTAGATCTGGGTCTATGAATCCTTGACACCAAAACAGTTAAAAAATATCAAAAATGAGAATTAATTTAATCCTCACTCTCTCCTCCCCAAACTGTCTCAGGTAGTAGGGTTTTGGTAGTGCTGCCTAAATGCTATATTTAAGAAAATTAATTTATTTCATATCACAGATGGTTTACAGTGTAACAAAATTCTGTCACTGCTAATTTGGGTTGCTATTAAGTAACTGTAAGAAAAGAAGGGGTGGACAAGGGGAAGGAAAATCAGTACCTCAAAAATCCAGCATCTCACAATCTGTTTCTTGTATCCGAATTACTTCTGTTGGGTCTTATTCAGACTTTGCAAAGAAAGGGCAAGATTTGAGATTCTTCTGTTGAATCAAAAGGATGAAGAAGTCTAAAAATTAAAATATTTTTCTGTAGATAGGAGCTTTATAAATAGCTTTACAAACCACTGACGACAGCTTGGTCCACTATACTCATTTCTATTGTTTTGAAAGCTAAAAAAATAAATACAATTTCATATCAGGGCAAAATATTCCATCTTTTTAATTCAGCAAAGATATGGATACTGTTAGGTGACTAAATGAAAAAAAAAAAGCAACTAACTAGAGGAGAGAGAATTTTTTTTCTGCCAAGTGGTGGTCAAAACCTTCAATATCATGATTTTATTTAACAGTGATCTTAGCTGCAAATCCCACAAACCACTGTAGGATCTGTCTTAATAATTTTAAGTAAAAAACCCTCGAATTTTAACCTCAGCCCATGATTATATCTGACCTTTAAAGCTGAAGTAGAAGAGAACTTATTTTACTTCGCATCTCTTTTGCCCAAAACCAGAAGCAGGTACTGCGAAGACCATGGGATGTTACCTTCTTTTGGGGGGGGTGGTTGGTTGGTTGGGGTTTTTTGGCTTCTGTTTGCTTTGTTTTGTGGTGTGGTATTTTTTTTTTTTCCTCCTTTGTTTAATTCTAGATAGAGAGAAGTCTGGAAAATGTGTAAGAGAGTCTTCTCAATCGAGAACTCCAGTCCAGAGAAGATGAGCTTCTGTATTTTTTTATATCTTTTCAAAATTCCAAACTAACTGAGGCCCTAGAAACTCATAACTTGTGCCAGTTAAAAGTCTGGACAGCTGTATGAAAAGGAATAAATATGCAAAAAACAGTATACCTGAAAATTGGGCCTGGGATATTATAATAGCCCAGTAGTACAAAAGGCAGCAATTATAGATTACTACAGAGGCAGTGGGCTAATTTTTATCTCCCTGTTAGGAAACATTACAAACAAAAGAAGCCACGCAGTAGTTGTAAGGATATAGGTTTCATCTCTTAGGTCAGATGAGAAAAACAGTTCTGAACAACTGGATGTCTTCCTAAATGCACTGAGGACCCTGTACAGGACAGAATGAATCATAAAGAAAACAGTACTAAGTAAAAACACAAGTCCACAAAGAACTGAGTATCTCTCAATATGGTGAAAAATGGAATGGAACAACTTGATAGGATCTGGCATATAGATCACTCCAGATTAGCATGCAGATGTTGCTAATTCTGCAGATTACTTCCCTCATGGTTAGGACAGTAATTAATACTGTTCTTGTTATACTTCTGTATATCTGAGAGCATGGTGGAATTTTAGAGAGCATACCTGAAATTCCAAACCAGTAGTAAACTGTTTGTCTTCAGCTGCATGCATGTAAGAAGCTAACGGCAATGCGCATCTCTCTGAAGGATCTAATAGATGTGCAACACTAAATTATGAGATTTGAAGGGGAGAGGGCAACTGTGTGAGGTTTGAAACTTCAGCTTCCTGAGTATTTCAACTCTGCTGAAAATAGGAATGGAATTTACAGTGTTTCTTTCAAGTGGTAAATACTTTAAATAAATGAATAAGTAAATGGAGTGGAGATTTGGATTTTATCTGAAAATCAATAAGGCATAAAGAAGCCAAAGCAGTGCGTGCAAATACTGAGACAGGCTTATATCATCCTCTCTCTCTTTCTCACAAACATGCCTAGATGTAACAGGCATGTATAGTAGAAGAAGCATCCTGAGTCCTTTTATTGGGAGGTTTTTGTAGTAACATTCAGAGGATTCCCTAGTCATCCTCACAAATCCTTTCAGACTGAGCCAAAAAGCTTAAAATTCTTCAATTCTGCCTGGAAGTTCCAGTTAGTGTCAAGCAAATTATGCAGTTAATAGGGGATATCAATTTGCGCATCCACGTAAGTAGTGACCACCCTCCGCTCCTTTTTAATAGTTTTGTGAACAGCCACTGAGGTCCTGCTGTCTGCTCCTAATATTTTGCCTCTCCTGTCTGTGCTGTTCAGAAATACTCAGAAGCAGTATAGTAGGACTCACAATAACTAATATTATGTAATGCAAAAGCACAAGGAGCTCTTCCAAAAACACTCACAAGTAGAGTTCACCCATCTTACCTGCTCTAGACAACCACAACAATAACATGGTATTACACTACACTGTAATGAGTTTGCAAGCCCCAGGAAAGCAATTTGCAATTTGACAGGACTGTGAGGTAAACAGTACCACCAACTCAGAGGACTATTTGGACATCAGAGTGGCACAAGACAAATGAACTAATAACTGGAAAACAAAAGACTCGTTCTTTTAAAGCTCAGTACTGGAGCATAAACCTATGCAGTACCATCAAAAGCAAAGTAAAAGGCAGTAAAAGATAAACAGATAAGGTGCACAAAATACATCACCTGGATTACAGATAAACATCAGATTTATGGAAATATTATTTATCAGAGTACTTCGAGGACAGAGTCTTAGGTAAAAATATGTTAGACTCCTAGGCTTACCAAGAGAGGTTATTTAAGAGGGAGGTTGCTAGGAAGAAACACTGAGGTTGTTCAGCAGTATTTTAGGGCTCACAGGATACAAGGAGGCAGAAAAGCATGCTTTGAGCTCTCACTGCTCAGCAGCGTCCTCTGCCTATCCAAGCCCTCAATGCCAGCTGGCCCTTTTGGAAAACTTTTCAACACACGTTTCTCTTGGGTTCTATCTGCTGTTCTGCCTCTACAGAGTCCTTTAGACTTGATTGCCTAAGCATCCACAGAGACACCTGAAATTCTGGGTGTTGGCTTTTATGTTTAAACATGACTTACAGCTTCCCATCTCTCAATATAAACACCACAGACTGAAGTCTTCAATTAGATGTTAACAAACGTGCTCCAAAAACCATAAATTGTTGCAGGTTTCACTGGCTAAAACCATGACTCTCACTACATCTTGCCTAGGCAGTAATACTGAGGAAGCTGGATACCAGTCTCTCAAACTCAACTATTCACAGCATCAAAACTAGAGACACATGTTTGGTCGTATCCAACATAGCTTTTCATGTCAATATTCTAACGTATCTGATTCTCTTCATAAATTTACCTAGCTGCATAAACAGAGAATAGAGAATATGAAAACAGGGTCCATATTCAGACAACAAATGAGCCAATATTTATGGAATATGTTTAGTTTATAGACTAAAAGATACCATCGTTAGTCCTTTTGAATTTTAATTACAGAAAGCAGTAACATACTACACCAGTGCTGCAAGGCAACCTGCCATGTGAACTAACTACATATATGAAAATACCTTTACTGAAATAACTTGTGCTGAATTAAATATCTTGCTGCTTTATTTGGTTTGGCTTACTGATCATTTAACTGTCACCAAATTCTGAACTTAAGAAGTGGCAATGTTTAATGACAATAAGACACTGTAGATCATGTGTTAATGCTGATTAGTGCACTTCCCAAGCGTGCTGGAAGCATTTGGCTTGCCTTGTACCTTACACTGTGCACCCAAGGCATGCATTCATCAGCACTACTGCTCAGTCTGTCATGTCTTATTGCTGAAGTAGCGCACTATTATCAGTATGTTTGCTTTGAGCCTGCCTCAGTCAATTTACATTACACTGCCCACCCAAACCCACATTTTTGAGGTTCACCCAGCTCTTGATGATCAGGGGCCTGTATGTTTAATAACATTTTGCTCTGCCAGTCTAATTAACTCCGGCACTGTATCTGCAGTCAGATAAAATGCTCATTTCACACCACATTAATTTTTATCAGCTGAACATTAAGCAACACAAAGCTATCTATGCTTGGTTTAATTTACATACTGACAGAGCTACAAAGCATTACTGCAGTGACTGCAAAGCAAATAAGTAAAACTGGCATCAAACATGGCTCCTTCAAAATGAAATATTGATTTGCAAGACTGGCATCCCAAAGTGAAAAAGAAGAAAAGAAAAAGAGAAATTACTTTCCCCTGTCAGCACTAGAAAAAAAAACAACATATTTTGTAACCAGTACTTCCTTAAATGTTACTGTTTGAGAGGAGTATTAAAATTAAAACCTATTCTTTGATTGGCCAAGAACAGTTAGAGGTGATGGTAACATTTCTCATGACTTGGGAAAAAAAAAAGGATAAAGGAGGTGGGTGGGGAGGGACATGATGACTGTGTTAGAGAAGACATATTAAAAGATTTTTCTACTCTTCACTGGGCTAAATTTAGCTGAGCAGTCCTCTTTTTGTGGACTACAGCCATAAGTCAAACTTAAAGGTAGGATGTATGAAAGACCCTGAAATTCTAATATATGAATAAAAATACAGAAGAAAAATTCTGGAAGCCTAGGATTTTATTCAGAGTCTAGCAGTGATCCTTGAGTGCCATTTAAAAGCATCTGTGACCCCACAGTACCCAGAATAATAAGTGTTCATCTGAGTTAATCTGAACACATAAAAGCTGGCCATGTAGATCAATCATTCCCAGCTTTTCCAGAATGTTGCACCACAGTAGTCAGGCGAAGACCTTAGCTCCAAAACCAAAAATATCCTGCCTTCTGCTCAACTGGCCAAAGTCAAGTTTTCACTAAAGCTAATGATGAATTGCACACCATTTAAGCATACATCCTCCTTTGGGCTTTATCTAGTCTTCGGTTTGATGTTAAAGCAAAAAATTAGGCAAGTCCACCTGGGCTGTATTGCAAAAAATCTCACAGAGCAAATGAGCAAAATTAATAAATTAGTGCTTTTCCACTTCTGCCTGTAGGTTAACGTAATCCTTTAAATTTTGGAGCTAGTGACATTGAGTGTATGAGTAATCTCTTTTTTTTTTTCCCAGTTCCTCAGCCATTCTAAACATTAAGCAATGACTTTACTGTATCACAAAAGTGCGTGAGGTCATCAGCACAAGCAGCTCCCATGTAAGCAGGCAAGGAAGAAAACTCATAGGTCCTAGAGAAGGACTGAAGAGCTAACACTCAGTGTTCCTTTCCTGAAGGAAAAATCCCGAAAAAGATTTTGCAAAACTTCAAGAGCTTTCTTGAGTGATTTGCTGAAGAGCTAGGATTTAGGCCCCATTCAGCTGAATGGTTTTCTGGGTGCTCTGTCCTGAAAAACTGCTATTGGCCTTGACACAGTTAAAAGTCTCTATTGGCATTTGAAATTTTCCCTGTTCCTGTCTCAAGGGCCGCCTGTGCTTCCCTGTCCTTACCTCCAAATGGGTAGAAGAGTAAATCTACACTGGACTGGGCAATCATGGAATTGTTCCCTGAGGAAATTGGCTGCTGCTGTGAAATCTTTCTTTGCTGTCGAAGTCACCTTTATGAGGAGCTCTTTCCTCTTCAAAGAGCAAATATAGTTAATAACCTCCTACCTAGAAGCACGAATATTCAGCTTGACTGGTGAGTGAAAAATCATTTCAAAACAGGGCATGGTATTATAGCTATTTCTCTTGACTGTGGTGCAGTTTATTATTGTATTCCAGCTATTTCGGGAAACAAGTCAACTTAAAATGTCATATTAATTATTTACAAAATACTGACATAAATGAAATGAAGATTTGACAGAAATAACAGTTCAGTGCCTAACTCTGCCTTCTTAATGAACATAACAGGGAACTGCTGAAAAATTTTCTGCTTACTCTACCACAACCTTTCCTTCTCCTCCTTTTCCTGAAAAATAGACCATCAAAAAAACCTCAGGCTCAGACATCTCTGAATCTTGGATAGGTCAAAACCCATAATAAAATCTAGATTTTATCTTCAGATAATGCTAGGGAACTGTTTGGTTTATCTTTATAGAACATTCCTTCAACATATGTTACAGTTAGTGTCTCAGGGCACACTCACTTTATTTTCAGCTGTGCTTTGAAATATGAGAAGCAAAATAGCCCCAGAATACCATTCTAACTAAAATCAGTCATTGTTTCGGAGTAACTACAATACAAAGAATATTGACCCTTTATGACTTCCTTGTCAGATTAGTAGCAGGCAGTTTTCTAAAACATTAAGTCAGTCGGAGCCCAAAGGATAACATGACTTCTAATTCAAGGTAACTGGAATAAAGAAAAGAGAAGAGAGGCTGATTAATTAGATCTGTACAGTGAACTAATTTGCATCCCTATTCTCACTGGTTTTCTAAAAAGAGAATCAACGTGTGTTTGTGCCTCACATCTTCTGGTTCTTCCCCACATTAAAAATGACAGGTTTTGCAGGTGAAAAAAATAATTTTCCTATAAAAAGGTACTATTTCCTATTGGGACACAAATGATTTTTACTGAAGTAAAATTTCCTTCATCACTAGTGTGTTTGGGATAAGCAGCATAGAAATTTATTCTTGGAGTTCTTCCAAGAACTTGCAGGACTTCCAGCACTGCTGTTACAGAAAATATAAAAGGTTAATCTAAATTATTTCATGCATCTTGCCACCACGTCACCTGTCATGTCACCACTTCTGCCCATCAGACAGAACAGTATAGCCCTTCCTTGCAACTTAAGCCTCACCTTGTGCCCAAGATGGGTACCTGGCAGTACAGAAACAATGCATTTGTGCACCATCCCACCAACTCCTCCTCTCTTTTCAAGCCACAAAAGGGATATCCATAATGACTCTCCCTAGAGAACAACAGGGCACGTAAGCGGATAGATCAAGGAATCTTTGCCTTGTTTCTATCTTTCTAGCACATGAAGATGCAGAAAACAGTGAATCATCACACTGAATTTTCCATTCAAGACTGCTGACTGAAATGATAGGTCTCACAGCTGCACAGTAACACCATGTACTATGTTGGAGGAGATCCCTCTCAGTCCATTCACATTTCTGTTTTAAATCATGTTTTTACGGCAGTGAAATTTTACTAGTAATCCCAGCTGCTTTACTGAAGTATTTTGGAGGTCCAAAGGTCCTCATAAATT
>VZTL01021674.1:0-13793 GCA_013400535.1 Scopus umbretta
GGGGGGCTGGGGAGCGCGTTCGGGGTGTGATGGCCCCAGGGAGGGGGTCAGGGCGGCTGTGCCCAGGGGACCCTGGGGTGTAGAGCTGGGTGCTGAGGCTGTAAAAGGGGAATGAGAGAAAAAGGACGGAGTCTGTGTGCTGGCTGGGATGCTTTGCAAGGGCGAGCAAGGAGTGGGGGCGGGGATGTTGGCGTACCATACCCGTGCAAACATGCACCTGATGGCTGTGTCCGGGGTTGGTTGCAGCCCTGCGCTGGCACTGAAGGTCCCCTCTTAGCTCAGCTACAGCTTCCCAGTGCCTTCCAGCCTCCCTAGGCTCCCTGCTACCAGGAGATCCCCCAAAGCCCTGCTCACAGCCAACCCAACCCAACTGACTTCCTCTGCAATGGCCAGACAGATGGCGTCCGTGTGTCTGCCCCCGTGGAGATGGGGTCTGCAGATCTGCAAGCCTATGCCCAGCACTGCTGGGAGCATGCGGGCACAATCCCCTGTGCTGGACCCTGGGATGATCTGTCCTGCTGGTGTCATCCCCCCCTGCCATGGGGGAACTTGTCCTCCCTCCTAAGTGTCACCATCTCCACACCAAGCTGGCCTTCTGCACTGGTGACACTGCCACATCTAATGGGGTGGGGGAGATGCTGGTAACTGCATCCGGACCTGGATTTAAGCACCACTCCTGGATTTTAGCTGGGCTCTTGGCGTGGGGATTAGCAGCAGTAAACACATCCTGGTGGCTCAGCTCAGCTTTAGCTTAACCAGTCCCATGCACATATGGCTGAGCACAAAGCAGATCCCTCAGCAGCCTTCCCCGATGGCAGAAAGGAGCAACAGGGAGCTGCCCCCAAATCAACAGCGATTCCCTCCCCCTGCCTTCTCGTGCTGCTCCACTGCTGGGCCAGGAGCAGATGCTTGTGCCTTGCTGATAAGTAACGGCAGCAGAGAAATAAAGTCCTTTTTCTCTCCCCTCTGCACTTGCAACCCTGCTACAGGGCAGTGCTGCCCACGGGGACGGTGAACGATTTGGGACGGGGCCATGCCTGCCATGCCCTGGTGCAGGCAGGATGGTGCCAGGAGCAGTAGAAGGCGGATGGTCCCCTGGGCAGGGGGAGGCAGGAGCAGGCAGGAGCCCTCCTGGGTGAAACGGGCCCCCTTTTCACAGGGGTCCCTGAGCCACCGCAGTTCCTGGCACTGACCAGCAGTTAAAAGAAGGGACATGGAGGCAGGCGGGAAAGAAGCAGCTCAGGGGTTAAACTTGCCGGGGATGGAAGAGTTGAATTTAGTCCAGATGGCTGGGGGATTATGCCAGCCCTAGATTTGCCATAAGCAAATGTTAATGTTCCAGCTCGGGGCTGTTTTTTTCTTTTTTTTATTAAGGGGATCCCTAAGGTCATTCTGGGGCCTGAGCTGACCCACAGGTAGGGGCCCCTCGGCACAGAAAAGGCCAAACTAATTTCAAAATTTTCCGTTGTACTTTTTGGCGTAGCCCCCTTGCACTCCCAGAGGCTCTAGCACCTGGAGCCCTAAGGGATGGCACTGGGGCACCGGTTCCCCCTCCCTCTGGCTGCATCACCTGGCTCATGGAGGTGGCAAAGTCACCGTCATGCAGCCAGGCTCCACAGCAGGAATGAGTTGCTCAGCTGCCATAGTGGCCGAATCCAGACTGTGGTTAGAGAAGCAGATGCAGGATGGGCTCAGCCTCAGTGTCAGGGAGGGAACAGGGGGTGAGGATGGGCTGAGAGCTGAGGTTTTCCAGGGACAAGAGTATTTTTGGCAGAGGTGGTTTGATCTCCCCGCTGGACCCATGCAGAGCCAGAATGAGTGGGAGGTGACATTGGAGGCCGGGGACAATGGGGACTGTGTGGGCAGCAGGACTCCCTGGCCAGCCCTGGGGCTGAGTGCCACTGGAGCTAGGCTGTGCCTCATCACATGGAACTGTTTTAATTTAATTGCCTTTTGGAAAGTAAATGCTGGTCATCCTTCAAGTGGGGAATGGGCCTTCAGCTCAACAAGGAGTAATGCACCGTTGCAGCAGCACTTGTTTTTCTTTCTGGCAAGAGGATTCAAGTCACAAATCCCAATGGCTTTTTAGCATCTCCTTGCCCATAGATGCTTTGCCCAGCCTGCAGCTCCTTGCTGCGCTTTGGCCACCTGCCCTCTCCCTTGGCTGGTTTGCTCTCCAGCCTGGTCCTGCTGGGCCTGGCTGGGCCAGAGAGCAGCTCTGTGGGGTGAGAGGCGGGTGATTGACTTTTAAAGCCTCCTATGGGTCACCCCAAATTGCTGTTGCCATCCTTGCTCCCCCCTCTTCAATTAACGGGGTTTGGGGGTGAAGACCCTGTGCTGTCCTGATGGTGAGTGATGGAGCAACTGGCCCCTTGGCTGCGGGGTGTCATGGCATCCTTTGGGGCATCCCACCCTGATGGACTTCGGGTGTTGCTGCACCATCCCAGCTGCCCTGCCCTGCCCAGCCACGGTTTCATCCTAAAACCAACCTCTACCATGAGACCTGATGGGAAACCGCTCTGCTTCTCTTCTTTCTTTAGATGGATCTGTCCCACCGGCTCTCCAAGACAGAGGTACGAGTGTGGCCCCACCATAGTCTCCCTTGGTGGCACTGGAGGGGGTGGCAGCACTGCTGGGGCCTGGGGACATGGCTCAGCTCCTGAAGATGCTCCCCAGGAACAGCCAGTGGTGGCCAGGCAGGGCTGGATGTTGGGAGGGGGACGGCAGGGACTGGAGGGGATCTTGGTGGGGATAACACCCCGCTAATCCTGGGGGATGCATGGAGCAAGTTCCTGCTGGCCTGGCCCTGCATGAGGTGTTGGCGCTCACCCCGCAGCTGGTCCTGCTCTATGAGGAGGTCCTCTACACCATCCGGCACCGCCTGGGCAAGCCCGAGCACCACCACATCGCGGATGCACAAGAGCTCTATGCCTATGTGCAAAAGGTGGGTGCCCACCTCCCCAGTAGGGTCTCCAAAACCTGACCCCTGACATGTCCACCCTCCCAGATAAAGGAGGTGGGAGGCACTCAGAGGGAGCTTTTAGTGGGCACCTTAAAAGACATAGCAGTAGTGTCCAGCTGGAGGGCTGGGACGTCTTGTGGTTGGGGAATACTAGCCTTAGGGAGAAATATTTATCTTAGGCTTGGGATCGTGGGAAGAAGGCTCTCCCTCAAGAGCTTGCAGCTGGTCCTCAGCCCTTCTGCTGGGCTCTTTGCTCCTCTCCTCTCCCCTTGAGCTGCAGCTGGCTCTCGGGGAGTGGAGGGAAGCCCCTGGCTGCTCTCCAGCCACCATTAACAGGGCAGCATCCATTACCGGCCCTAATATCTACAACAGGCTTTCGGCATGGATGCAGAGGAGCACAGCGTCATCATGCAGCAGGTCAAGGAACTGGAGGTACGCAGCGAGATGGCGCCTCCCCAGTATGCTGCGGCCCGGGGGTCCCCGCACTGGGGTGGTGCTCGGGGGCTGTGGTCCCTCCCAGCCCCCGTGTTCAGGCGTTGGGCTGTGGGGCGCCCTGGGCTGTACTGGGAGAGTTGCTCAGTTGCTGTTTGCTGGCTTGAGCAGCAGCTGACAATGCAATCCTTCTCGAGCCCCATCCTTCCTCATGGGGTTGGTGACCCCACATTAAGCATTATTTTTTTCCCCTTTCTTTCAGAGCCCGATTTTTTGCCTGAAAGCAACTGTGAAGGAAGCCAAGGGGATTTTGGGTAAAGACGTCAGCGGTAAGTGGAGATGGGTGGGTGACCCATCAGGAAAGGGACAGCCACTGCTCCCGACAGGGACCTGCATGCCTCCACCCTCACAGGGTTCAGTGACCCGTACTGCCTGCTGGGCATCGAGGCCAAGAGCCAGGAACCAGCCCACCCTGACCACAAGAAGCGGATGAAGGCTGTGGTCAAAGACCTCATCCCTGAAGACCAGATCCATCGCACACAAGTCATAAGCCAGACCCTCAGCCCAGTGTGGGACGAGACATTTATCCTGTAATCTGCCACCCCTTGGCTTTGCTGGTTGGGGGGCTGGAATGGGTGCCTAGGGCTCTTGAGGGTGGATGGGGTGGTTTACCACTTACCCCAACCAAGAGCTGGGGCTCTGCTGGGGTGATGCCCACTGGGGCTTGCCAGGCTTCTGGTCCGACCCATGCAGCAGGTCCAGGGAGGTGAAAAACAAAAGCATAGCAAAAATCCCTCCTTCAGGGCTCTCACTTCCCCAGGCTGCCTGGTGTGGTTTGGGGTCTCCCCCAGGGAGGAGCCTCCTGCCCGTAATCCCCACCTCTCCTGCCTACTTGCTGCTGGTCCCTTGGATGCTGCTCTAGTAACATTATCCTGCTGATGCCTTGCAGGGAGTTTGAAGACGTGGAGACAGCCAGCTTCCACCTGGATATGTGGTGAGCAGCAGTACCCCCCTGCCAGCGACCCCAACTCCCGGCCCTGAGTGGGGTCCTGCCTCCTGGGAGGGTCGCTGGGGTGGTCCTTCAGCCTGCACCCTTTAAAAAGCTGCAGAAACCAGCTGGGGACCCCTTTCCCCATCACTTTCTGCTGGAGCAGTGCGCAGTGCAGGATGTGACCAGCGTGAGCACAGAGAGCTCAGGCTGGCTTTGCCCAGACAGGGCTGATCCTGAGCCCTGATTTTATGGCAAGAAGCTGTGTGCTTGCAGATTTTGGCTGGGCAGCCAGCTTTGGGGGGAGGGCCTCAGTCCTGACAAATTCCCCCCCATCACCTTCCCTTCTCTGCCATCATTGCGGCTCCCTGAAATGTATTGCAATTGCCTGAATTTCCTCCTTTCTCCCACGGTGGGTTTTGCTGCCCACCCTTGCAGGGACTCGGATGTGGTGGAGTCGGTGCGGCACAAGCTGGGGGAGCTGACGGACCTCCACGGCCTCAAACGGTTGGTGCTGGCTGCTGAAGGAAAGAGGGTTTGGAAAATGCTTATTTGCCTGCTGGATTTTAAAAATTCCCTCTGGAAGGAGGGAGGGAGAGCAGCAGGGTCTGCATTGCCCTTCTTTGCCCCAGCTGCAGCTGGGGCATGGCTGCAAGAAAGCTTTTCACCCCCTCCTTTGTTCATGCCTTTCAGGATCTTTAAAGATGCTCGAAAAGACAAAGGGCAGGACGATTTCCTGGGGAACGTGGTCCTTCGCCTGAAGGTGAGCGTTGCAGTGCATCCTATCTTCCAAGTGACTCCCCAGGCGCTGGTTAAACCTCATGGGACCTGGGCAGTGTCCCAGGCCCATGGCAGCACCAAGCTCACCCAGGATCCTGGCTCAGAGCTGCAAATTGATGCCAGGTCCCTCAGTTCAGTGGCAGGTACCCCAGCCACTCCAACACACTCACTTAGTTATTATACATCTTTTATTTTTAATCCAATACTGGAATTATCCAATACAGCATCTTTCTGCCTCATTAAAACAGTGTGACCTGGTCCCTGAGTGGGATCCTTCCCCTGGGAAGGCTGCCTGGGGCTCCACGCTTGTCTCTGTGTGTGCAGGACCTGCACTGCTGGGATGACCAGTGGTACCAGCTGGAGCCACGGACAGAGACTTACCCCAACCGGGGACATTGTCACCTGCAGTTCCTTCTGACTCACAAGAAGGTAGGAGAGGATGGGGAAGGGGTCCCTTTCCATTGCCTTGGCAAGACAGGACAGCTGCCTATCCCTTGGGGCCTATCTTGGGGTCACAGATCCCTGCCCTAGGCCAGAGGTGCCAGCAGCAGGGTTTGCATGTGCTGGAAACCACCTTGACCCTCCCCTGAGCCCAGTGCCAGCATGGAGGCCTTGCTCCTAGTGCACCTGCACCCCTTGTCTCAGCTTTAAACAAGGCTCTCTGGCCTCATGCTTTTTGGATTGCTGTGTCCCTACTCTCTGACTGTGTGCCTGCGTGTTCAGGCAAGTTATGTTTATTGCTTCTGTGCCTTGTGTCTTTTCAGAGGGCCACCACGAGCAGCCGGACACAGCCAAGCTACACTGTCCATCGCCATCTCCTGCAGCAGCTGGTGTCCTATGAAATCCTTCAGCACCAGGTACCAAGGGAGAGAAGCAGCCCTCCAGCAGCTGGGCTCGGTTGAGGACTTCCTTTGGAGTCCATCGTGCCTGACGCGTTGCTGCAGTGTGATGGGAAGGAGCACCATGATGATGCCTGCTGGTGCCTGGCATCCTTACGGGGCACCCATTCCTCCTGTGGTCCTGCAAACACACCCCAGCCCAGTGCCTGTCCCCCTCCTCGCTCAGCCCAGCTTGCTCCGGGACACGTCACCCTCCTTTTGCATCCTTGCAGGCTGGCAGCATTGCCTGGGATGGGGAGCTGAGCCGGCATGCCAGCACTGTGCTGTACCTGCATGCCACGCAGAAGGATCTCTCTGACTTCCACCAGGTCATGGCGTGAGTACCCCACACCCGGGGAGCCACGATGCAGCACTGGGGGGAGGTCAAGGGCCCTGACGCCTTTCCTGGGGCCATCTGACCACAGGCAGTCTCTCCCATCAGCTCAGCGTGGCTGGTATTGCCCCCTGCCCCAAGCAGCACCAGGAGACCTGGGTTCTGCCCCTGCAATCCCAGCAATAGCCATGGCCCCGGGGGGCTCAGCCCAGCCTCTCCCTGCTCCCCAGGCAGTGGCTGGCGTACAGCAAGCTCTACCAGAGCCTCGAGTTCAACAGCAACTGCCTGCTCCACCAGATCACCAGCATCGAATACCAGTGGGTGCAGGAACGCCTGAGGCCAGAGCAGGTGAGGGGGCTCTGGCACCATGCCGGGGGCAGAGATCAGGGAAATGGGCCCTGTGCACCCAACCTCAAGCCTCTCCTCCCAGCTCCTGCGCCATTTCCCTCCCTGTGTTCCAGGAAGGGCAGGCGCTTGTGCACTACAGGGGTGCCGGCGTGGCTGGAGGGCATTTCGGGGGAGAACCAGCCATGGGGACCAAGACAACCCACGGGTCAGGGAGCCCCTTTGCCCCAGGGGTTTGTTCCCCCTCTCTGTGGCCAAGCCATTACTTACCCTTTGCGCCTACATCCCCCTCCTCTATCACTGCCATCAAGTCAGTCACAACTTCCTGCAAAATTTAAATACGACCCAATTCCTACTTTTCCCTGCCTGTTTTCCCAGGGCATCCCAGCACCCTGCTGAGACTCTGAATTTTTCATGCATAGCATGAACATAGCTGAGCACAAGCTCAGCTCAGCCCCTCCAGGGAGAAATTACCCAAGGCATCAGACGGTTTTCCCATCCCTGGAGCAGGCTAGAAATGAACGGGAGCCGCCAGCTCCCTCCGCCATAGAGCTGTGGTCTTGTGGCATCTCTGTCTGCCACTGAGGAGGACTGCACATGTTTTCTTCCTTCTCCCCAGAAAGCAGAGCTGGCCGAGTCCTTCCAGTCCTTGCTGACTTATGGGGTCTCCCTCATCCGGAGGTACCGCATCATTTTCCCCCTCTCTGTCCCAAGGTCCATGGAGAGGCTCCAGTCCCTGCTCCGGTGAGTTGAGCACCAGTGCTGGCTGCGCATGGGGTCGTATGGCTTGGCCACCATGATGGACAAGCCTGTAAGCTTGAGCAAAAACCCACGTGAGCCCTTTCTCCCCCCTTCTAGGCGTCTGTGACAATTGTCCTGTCCCGTCCCTCGTCCTGGGCTCCCTGTGGGGGATGTTGCTGGGAGGGGAAGGTCTGTTTGGGTAGGGTCTCTGGGGGGAGAGGCAGTTGTTTCTGATGGGCTGGTGCTGGTTTTCACTCAAGGTTCTCGCTTTGCAGGGTCCTGGTCCAGATGTGCAAAATGAAAGCTTTCCACGAGCTGTGCACGCTCAGCCCTGACCTCCCCCAGATGGTCTCCACAGCACTGAAGGTAGTGGGACCAGGGATCTCACCCTCCTCAGCCCTGGGGTGGTGGGATCCTGCAGCTCTCCATCCCCTGCCCAGTGTCCACACCTCAGCAAAGCCACACGGACCACCATGGGCAGGGGAAAATACCTGCCCCTCTTCAACCTGGTGGTCCCAGCCTGTGGTTCCCACCACATGGAGCTGGGTCCTGACTACACCCAGGGGACAGGGAGAGTGAAGAGTGAGACAGAGCTGCCTTTGCTCCTCCTGCTTCCCTGCCATCACACCAGGACTCCTTTCTTGTAGTCAGGCACGACGGAGTGGTTTCACATGCAGAAGCAGCACCTCAAGCCCATGGTGAAGGTCAGTGCCTGTCTCTGCCTCTCTGACATATACTGTCAGAAGCATATAATGTCAGAAGCAATTTGCTGGGCTTGCGGTGGGAGGCCCGAGGGGGTGGGAAGACAAGACTGAGACGAGGCTTCTGCAGTCTTCTGATATAGTCAAGGCATTTGGGTTTCCAGCTTAAAAATACCATGAGACGTTACCTGCAGCTGCCAAGGTGCATTGAAGCTTAAGGCCTTGGTGCAACGCTCAGGAGAACAGGAGGTGATCCCCAGCCCAGCCATGCAAGCACAGGGCAACAGTGGATGTTACCAACAACTACTCGGTGCTCTTGACGGGGTTCTAATGATAGTTTGCAACCCTGTGAGAACAAATCATAGAAATAAATCAGATCAGAACAGAGTCCAGAAAAATCACTGAGCATCCAAAACAAGCCATTCCTTCCTTTGCAGAGCATGGAGGAGAATGGCAAAGCCTTGTCCAGACTCCTCCTGGAGGTGATAGGAGATCTCCAGCAGTGCCAGAAAATCTGGAATAAATTCTTCATCAAGTAGGTTTCGGAGCTTGATTCCCCCTCATCCACCTTCCCTGGGGTCAAGAGCAGCAGGGCACTTTGATGCCTCATTCCTTGGCTTTTGGGCTACACAGATAGCACCTGTGGTCCCATCTCTGTCTCTCAGAGCTGTACTGTCCTCGCCCTTATGGCAAGGGCATGGCCTAGGAGGGTTTTCTCAGCTGGGTTTGCTGGGCTGGGCTTGGCAGGCTCCTGACTCCCCGTTTCTCTCTTGCAGCACCTTGAAGTTGAATCTCTTCTCCATTGCCTACTTGGAGCTGGAGAGCCTGGTGAGCAAGCCTGGGCTGCTCTGCAGTTGAGGGACTAAGATCTAAAGCCAGGCTGAGGTTTTTGGCCACTCTTAGGGGGCAAATGGTTGTTGCAAGCCTGGAAAGGGAGCAAGTCAAGGAAACTCTCCATCTTTCCCTCTGTGCCCATGAAGTGACTATTCTTTGCTTCCTTGACCCAATGAACCTCTTGAAATGCCACGCAAAAGGAAGAGGAGTCCCCTGAGTGGACCCTCACCCCGTGGCTCCAGAGAGCCCCTAGCAGACCAAGCCATCCTGGCTGGACCCTCACTAACAGCTGTACCCCCTTTCCTTGCTCACTGCCAGGTCGCGGAGCATGTCCAGGAGCAGCTGCGCGAGGTCGACAGCAGCATGTCCAAGCCCACAGCCGAGAGCCTTTTCCAGCTCTACATGAACCTGCAGGAGCTCTATCGGATGAAGGACTTCCTCCCAAAGAGGTATCCAGCCCAGAGAGAGGGGAGATGCTGAAGTGTGGGAACGAGCAGTTAATTTAGAGGAACTCCAAATGCTTCCCATGCACCTATATCGCTAATTACACACAAGGCAGACCATGCTCTTGGTGTCTGGTGTCAATGTGAGCATCACCAGAAGGGTTTCAGGCTTGTCTCTGAGTGGGGTTGATGGAGACCTCAATTTTCAGACAAGGAGAGGTTCCTTCTTTGCACGGTGCTATGTGCTGCCTCTGCCTTGGGGCAGTTTCTTGTATGTGAGAGCAAGGAGGGGTGTTGGCTTCGTGCCATTGCTGTGCAGTTGGAGAAGCTGGTGCCTTCATCCACAGGGATGGACCTCTGTTTCTGAGCAATTTCCACCAGTGGTTCAAGGAAGCTGTGCCCCAGTGGCTGCAGAAGGCCTACACCATCGCACTGGAGAGGGCACAGAGAGCCGTCCAGATGGACCAGGTAACCTGGGGAGGAGAACATCTCCCTCCATCCTTTGGGGACACTCCAGCTCCCTTCACGCCTTGCCTCTGTGCCTCTTGCAGCTCAGGAGTGGGCTGGTTCCTCTCCCAAATGCATAACAGAGGACATGGTCTCTTGGACCAGTTATTCCCACCCTAGCCCCACACTGCATCACTGTGCCCCTTCCCACTCGGCTCCCTGGCAGCCCAAGCAAGCTGATGAGCCTGCATTTGGGCCATGCTGTGAGCATCCCCTTCGCTTCTGACCTTTAGGAAGGGGGAAGGGAAGACAGCCATGGGGCCATGGGCTCCTTGCCCCACTCTTCAGTGTGGTCCAACAACACTGGGTTTAGAGTATGATGGGGCACAGCCTGATGCAGGGAGCTTGGGACACTCCATCCATTTTCATCTCCTCTGCTCTTCAAAGTGACAGGGTGATGACATCAGGGTATATGGAGCTGATGATAGGCTGGAGAGCCCCAAAGTAAAGGAGCAGCTCTCCTGTCTGGGATGGCTCCTTTCTGTACAAGCTAAGTTGCATTTGCTTTCTCTGCCCTCCCAGCTGACACCCTTTGGGGAGCACAACAAGCACAGCACGTCCACTGTTGATCTGTCTACCTGCTATGCCCAGATCGTGAAGACCTGGCAGCAGCTCAACTGGCCAGACCCCGAGGAAGCCTTCATGATCATGGTGAAGCTGGTGGAGGTTTGTATACCAGGCCTTGTTGGCAGATGCCATGCTCATAGGCATCAGCAGCTGGAGTTTCCTCTCCTGCTCTTGGAGACGTGTCTCCATGAATGGAGCCAGTGTCCCACGCCAGTGTGGCGGGGTCCCCTGGCCCCATGGTGGTCCCTGTGCTGCACAGCTCCTCAGTCATAGAATCATAGAATCATTAAGGTTGGAAAAGACCTCTCAGATCATCTAGTCCAACGGTCAACCCAACAACACCATGTNGTCTTGTTGGCTTCTTCTCTATCCTGCAGGACATGTGCAAAATCGCCCTGATGTACTGCCGGCTCATCAAGGAGAGGGCTGAGGCTCTGTCGCTGAATGAGCAGAATGAGGGTGAAGCAGCCAACAGGGTTGGTATCAGGGCAGGGTCCACTGCTTAGAAAGAGACAGGATTTGGCCATGATTTTGGGGCAAAGAGGGCCATGAGCTGCTGAGCACCCAGCTGACATCCTGGGTCTGGCTTTCATGGGGACCAGTTGAACCCCTGATAGCCATAATCCTGGAAAAGCAGGAGGAAAATGGTGTGAGCAGGGGGAGCAGGATGGGGGTGGGGAAGAGGATGAGAATGAGGGTGAGGATGGGGATAGTGATGGGGCTGGGACTGGGGATGGAGGTGGAGCCAGCGGGAGATGCACCAGGAGATGTGGGACATCCTGAAACAGACCCATCTCCCCCAGCTCTGCATCGTGGTGAACAACATCAAGCAGCTGCGGCTGCTGATCCTCAAGCTGCCATTGCAGCTGGACTGGGCCCAGCTGGAGCAGCGTACAGGGGCCGTCATTGACCGGCAGCAGATCCAGCACACGCTGCACAACCAGCTCGACAGCACTGTCTGCTGCCTGGATCACGAGGTCCGGGATGTGGTGCAAGCCCTGGCCACCAAGGTGACTACCTGCCACTGACCCACCTTGGCCCTAGCCTGGCCCAAAGTGGGGAGGTTTCACTCAAGGGGGCCTGGAGCCCATAATGCTCCTGAGATGGAGACAAGGTGGACCCAGGCACGGGGAGGCTGGTGCAGAGGGCAAAGCCCAAGTGCCTCTGTGCATTTCTCCTGGGCAGCTGGAAAAGGGCATCGCCAGACACATCCAGGAGCTCTCATCTTCCAATGACACCCGGGAGCCTGAGGACGTGAGTACCTGGCCTGGCCCCTCCTGGACCATCTTTTTTGGGCAGGCATGAATAACCCTTGCCTACTCAGTGGAGGGCCCCATCACCCTTCCCCACCTCTCCCTGCCTACAGCTGGGGCACAGGACCCGCCAGTGATGGGGCCCAGACCTCCATATGCGTTGTTTGGTGCCTGTGTCAGCAGCAGGACCAGGCTGGGCACAGTCTGCCCATGTCCTCACTGTGGGAGGGAGCCCCTCTGAACCCCCCCCTGCCCTGCTGGCTCCAGCCAGCAGTGCTCTGCTCCTCTCCCCACTGTGCCCTGATGGACATGTCCCCCCCCAATGCCCTCCCCAATGCCCCTCTCCTCTTGCTGCAGTCCGTCATCCCGCTCATGAAGTTCCTGGAGTCAGAGCTGCAGTATCTCAACGAGCACCTGGTCCAGGAGAACTTCAAAAGGTGACCAGGGCACTAGGGATGCACCATGGCAGAGGTCAGCAGCATCAACATCCCTCGGCAGGAGTGTCCCCTCAGCCCCATGGGGCTTGGGGACATCCTGCTTTGGGGCTGGCTGCTCAGCCCAGTGGGATAAGCCAACTGCCTCTGGGGCTTTGCGAAGACCCTCAGCTGAGGACCAACCGCCCCCAACCCACTTTCCTGGACCCCTGCTCACAGCCTTGCTCCCTTGACTCTGCAGCCTCCTCACTCTCCTCTGGCATCACACCTTGGCCGTGCTGTCAGCAGCTGCAGAGCAGCAAGTCCCCTTGGCCCAGCGCTACAAGAAGTTGCACTGTGCCCTGAAGGTACCAAGGCGGGGAACCAGGGAGTCCCCAGCAGGGATGGGTGTTTGATTGCCGGCTAACAGCATCCTTATTCCCAGAGCCTGGAGCTTTGCTTCCACGCTGAGGGCTGCGGGCTGCCACTGGAGACCCTCCACACCGCAGCCTTCCTGGTACGGGGTTCTGGGGATGTGGGGGTCCCCAGAGTTTCCTTTGGGTGCTCTCCAGGGAGGGTGTCCCCTGGCTGCAGATCTGACCGTGTGCTTGACCATCACCTCTCGTCCTCCCTGCAGTCTCTGGAAACTCACCTGGTCCTCTGCTCTGCCACCAGCCGCAAACTCATCCAGAAATACTTCAGTAACAGGATCCAGCAGCAGGTAGGAATCAGGATGGTGCCCCCAGCCCCTTCCCACACCCCGCCCTTGCACTCACGAGACTGCACGGCACAGCCTGCCTGTGGAAACGTGGGATTTCCCTACCACCCTCCCAGTCCTGGGGCTTGTTAGGGCTGGTTTTGCCCCAGCGGTGGGCAGGACGGGGTTCAATTGCATCCCAGAGGATGCCCATCAATCCCTGGGGTACCAAAATGCCTGCTCAGCCTCCACCGGACCCTGGGCAGCCAAAAGGCAGCACCTTTTTTCTTGTACTCCACCACTTAGCTGGACACCAGCTCGGAGAAGTATGGGGCTGTGACGATCAAAGTGCTGTACCGCCCTTCAGAGCAGAAACTCCGTGTGGAAGTGCTCAACGCCGTCAACCTCATCCCGCTGGACTCCAATGGTGGGTGTGGATGGGCTGGGGAGCCCTGCCACCCAGGACTCCCCTGTCCTCAGTCCCCAGTACATCCCTTGGTAGGAAAGATGCTGGCAGTGCTTGGTGTAATGGGACTCTGTCTTGATTTGCTTTTGCATCCAAGGAGATGGGTTTAGGGAGGAAGGGGGGTTACTGCACTGGTTCGGGGTGGTCCAGTGGGATGTGGCAGGCAGGACCAGGCAGGACACTGTGCCCACGTCCTGCTCCCTTCACTTCGCAGCACAAGCCAGCAGCAAGGGCAGGTGGCTTTTTTCCACTGTGCAAATAATGGCTCAGACAGAAAAATATGCTGGGGTGACAAGGGACAATCTCTTGGGTTGGCTGTCGTTTGGGGAGGTCTCCAGGAGAGGTCACTCCTATTGCAGCCACCCGTGGCTGATCCACTGGTGGGCAGGGTTGGGGATGTTCCCGCACCCTCCCAGGAGCATGGGATGGACTGGGGGGTGGTGGTGAGGGTG
>VZTL01021676.1:0-41092 GCA_013400535.1 Scopus umbretta
CCAAACCCCAAGCCCAAACCCAAATGCCATATTTGTTTTGGATGAACCTCATCTTTCACAGTTACGGTAGACGTGATCAGCTGTAGTAGAATGCCAGGCAGGTCCCTGAGTCCCGCTGGTCTTCAGCACCTGTGGGTCTGGGCTTTGGAAACCTCAGCCTCTGAGTCCCCCCCAGCTTGAAGCTGAGAGACATCAGCCCTCTAGATTAGGCTGTCTAGTACTGGGGGCCAGAAGCAAAGGGATTGTACTTCATTTTGGAAGCAGCAGCTCTTACCTTTTCCAAAACACTTGCTTTTTAACTGTGCTTTTTTTTTTTTCGTCCTTTTTTTCCCCAGGTTGCTTGACATGTAAAGTGATCAAAGTTTCCTGCAAACCACAGCTTCTGAGTTTCAGATAAATATAGCCACACTGCTCTGCATTTGTTTGTTTTCCTCAGGTTGCAAACCTGCAGTCGAGACCTACTTTTTTGGAGCAGGGAGAGATGCTGCTTGTCACCACATGCTTCAGCAAATGGGGAGGAACACAGGCTTGCGTGCAGGGTGCAGCTCTACACTGCTTGCAACACGGGGTCCAATCCTCCTCCGGCAACTCGGAGCAAACTAACCAGCAGCCCCCGTGCTGGCTCAAGGAGCCAGAGCAACCCTGGAGCAGGCAGAAAGCAAAAGGAGGCGTGATGCACGGAGACAGGCTGCTTTATAGGGGTGCACGGCGGGGATGATGGAGGTGGCCGTGGCTGAGTGTATGTGACATGCCCAGCCCACACTGACATGCAGGGGGACAACCCTGAGCCCTCTGAGACACAGCAAAGCTGTGTGGGCTCCAGGGTATGAATGAAACCACATGCAAGGGCAGGAAGGTCTTGGTCCCCACTCCCTTGCCCACCCACACATACCTACACAGCCCAGTACAATTTATTTTGGCCTCCCTGTTAGCTAGGAAGTAAACATGGCAATTACTTTGCACATCTGAAGTGTCAGAACCCTTCGGCACATTTCACCGCACCTAAATAATTAATGAAGGGCTCTGATTAGTGTGAATCTTGTGGAACCATCAGACAGCATGGAGTGACATTTATTTTTACCTCTTGACGCCTGAGACAGAGCTTTGTTAAGAGGCCAAGGGTGGATGGGCTTCCTGGCCACTGAAATGGGAGGCTGTCCTGCAGCCAAAAGGACTTGACTTGGGGTGTTTTGGAAAAGCATGTTTCTGCCCTGCTTTGTGCTTAGGCTGCCACAGACAGAAGCAGCCTTCAAAATCTGCATGCTTTGCAAGTGATGGAGGATAAAAAACACTTCTTTTCCATGCAGAAAAGACCTCCCGCATAAGTACTACCCAAGAACTCATTAGAGGCACCATATCTAAGAGGCTTTTCTCCCCTCTTGCTAACAAACAAGGGTCAAGTGGAAGATATTGGGTGTGCGGCTGCCAGAGGTCAGGCTCAGGTCCTGCAAACCAGCCCACTGCAGCAGGACACAGGATCCTGCAGCAGGATCAGGCCCTGTGGAGTCATTCCTGCAGCAGCAGGTTTCCAGCTCAGCCTCCAGCAGCAGAGAACGCCAGTGTCCCTGCGGGGTGAGAGCCCTTCCAGGGAGAGACTGCTGCGCAAGAGCTGCAGGCAGAGCTGGTGGCTGTCACTTAAGGTCCATTTTTTCCTAAAAGCTTTTTCTTTCTGAATGATTCCCCATGCAAAACATGCCAGCCATCCAAAAAGCTGTCTTGAGACCCGCCTGTGCCATGCAGGTTTGTGTGAACCCCTGTCCTTTCTCAAGCCTTCCCTCATTTTGCCCTCAAACTGCAAATAATCTGGTTTTTAGCATGACCCAGGGAGGAGAGAGGCTGCCCAGTGGACACATGGAGCAAATTGGGTATCTTTGGGGTCCCGAAGTGCAGAGAAGGGTATGATCTTCAACTCTCCAGGGAGGAGATGAAAGTAAAGTAAAGGGATTACATTAAAGCTGAACTTTCCTGACCCCAAATGCCACTGCCATAATGACACCAGCTCCAAAACCCACTGTCTCTGCCACATCTCGTGCATTTCACCCCTGAGCACAAAAGGGGCATCTTCCCGTGCTCAGGGAGGATGCTCTCAACCCCTGCAGCAACACCAGTCAGGCACCTCGAAAAGTTGTATCTCGCCTTAAAGGGATTTGCTCCTCACCCAGAGTTTTGTACTAACAGGAGGCAAAGGACTCCTTGCAAGGAAAAGCAAATATTTTGGAAATCATGTACTTTAAGTCTATGCCTGTTTTTTTCCTCATCCAACACGTTTCCATGGAAGCAGAGGAGGGAGCGGGCAGCCTGTGGCTGCAAATCACAGCTATCTCACTGCCTGTTCCAGAGTCTAAAGAGACAAATGGATCATTAAAAATAAAACAAAACTGAAATTTAAAAAATCCCTTCTGATGGTAGATAGCTGATATTTAATGCTGCAATGTTGTTTTTAGGGACCAGGATCCAAGCACATCACAGCTGAATGAAACCAAACTTGGGCTCGTTCTCAGAGGAAATGGAGTATGCGCTGAATAAAATGATTTTTGTTCTTTTGTTGATCACGTTGGTGTAGCGATTGTGTGAGCACAGAGAATGGCAGCGCAGCACACAAAGGGAGTTATATAAATGGATTAAAAAGGTGTTTTCATCTTGGTTTGAAGGAGTGTATTGCAGAGATACCAAAACAAGGATGGTTTAGGAAATACAGATTGTTTGGGAAAATGGAAGGTTTATCTGTTGATCCAAACCTGATTCTCATCTCAGGAGTGAGTCTCCTGAAGTCAGTCACCCTTATCGACATGTCCTTGGAGCAGAAACTTATTTTTGACTATAACCACAAAGTTTTCCTGGCCTTAAACTAGCATCTTGAGGCATCACCACATTCGAACAGAACATGAAGCTCCTAACAGCTTGCAAGCATGTTGCAAATACATCTTGCTGGTGAGCCAGGCACATTTCACTGGGATTAATTACCATCTATCCTCAGGTAAGAGCTGCCTCTTACCCAAAATGTTGCGCTCAGTGACTTGAACGCAGCCAGTCTGCACAGCTGCTCTCAAACTGACTTGAGCTGGAGCTACCCAGTCGCCTTGTGCCAGCTCCCAGCAAGGTAACAGGGCTGATATGTGTGCAGCCATTATGCGAGCAGATGCAAAATGTCCTTCCTGCATTCACTCCCCTCAGAAAAATATACTTCTGTTTTACAGCAGCCTTGTCCCGAAAGGCAGCAGAATTTCTCACCGGTAGATTTTTTTTTAAAACTTTCTTGACTACTGGGCAAGAAAAATTAGGTGCACTTACAAAAACTGCCAATTAGAAAATACAGTTGCAGACTCTAGTGAGTTAAAAATCTTGAGCTTTTAGTGCTTGTGAGATTTCCTCCCCACAGCTCTGTGTAATGGATTTGGAGCTGTTCTCTATAGCTGCCTGAATGCTGAATTTCTGAATACTGTGATCCATACTGTATTGAATACCGATACCTATGATCTAAAGACAGCTTTGTGTGCATCTATTACTTAAGTTTAGTAGACAGCTTTCAGGGGGAGAACAGCAAGAACTGAAAGAATGGGACAAATCAACTTGAGTTTAATAGATACTACATCCGAACAGGGAAACATGTGAGATGAAAAGAAATCTGTTGGGGAAAATGAAGAGATTTAGCTTGGACCAGGACTGACTCCATTTCCAGAGCCCGCAAAGGTCCCAGACAACTCTATACCAGCAAATACCAATGAACAAATGGCAGTATCGGCAAAGGTATCATTCTTGCCTTTTCTAGCCTGTGAAATTAGCCCTGCAAACACCTTTATACACATGAGGCTAGAGGCAAAGTCTGCGGGGGTGCCGAGTACCAGCATCCCAGCAGGACCTGCAGGGAGCAGAAAAGCACTGTTTTGGTTTTCATCTCTGGTTAGTGCTTGGTTTCTTTCTTCATCCCACCAACAGGAATTGCCTGGTGGAACTGGTTGGTACCATGAACTGTGATGACCCAGGACTTCTTCCTTTTTTAAAAATACGGACATCAAATCATAATAGTGATTTGTGGCTTGTTTCTACTGAAACCATTGATGAGTGAGCCATTGAGTGTCCATTGGGCCCAGTGGCCTGAAGGTGAAAGGCTCCTGTATCCCATTCCCAACCCTGAGCCCATGAGAACAAGGCTCTGCAAGTTTTACAAACACTTAGCAAAGGAAGAACAGTGCACCTAAATTCTTGGACCAAATAGGAATGAAGTGGAAGGCGACTGGAAAACTAGTGCAGATGAGTCTGGAGGATATCAGGAAAGCATTTGCCTCTAGACAGTGCAGGATATCGATCTGCAGAGTCACACAGCAGCACACACTGGACAGGAAGCATCCAAAATGCATCAGAAATTGGGTGAGGGGAGGGGAGAAAGCTGTCAGCAAAATCAAGCAGTGTGGCAAAGAGAGGAGGAAGGAGGAAGCTAGCAGGATAGCTAGTGCTGGAGCCATGGGTGTTTACCTCGCGCTGTGTATCAGTGACCTTGAGAGTGATGCCATTATCTAATGATGCCAAATTGTAGGAGGTACAGAACAAATTAATTACAAATGAGAGATTAGGCTTACGGTCTGATAAGCAGCTCATGGAGTTCAATGAAGAGAAGTTTTAATGAGATTAAGTGACAAAGCCATCACTTAGAAGGAAGCATTAAACAGACTACAGACAAGGAGAAAGAACTGGGGGCGAAGGCAGAGAACTATTAAAACCATCTGTGTTATTAAAAGAAGAGTAAACAAGGCCTGTGCCTCTCAGGGAGAAATGGATATGACAGTAAGGCGTGCTGGCACTGCTGGTGGGAACTCTTCCCTTGAACGTATCGTACGCAGCGTTTGAGTCAGGCTCGGGGAGGATATCGATGGAGGGATGGAGGGAAACCCAGTGCGCATTTGGGACCAACACAAGGAGCAAAGCACTGGCTGGCTGCAAGGAAGAGGCATGAGGGGAAGTCCAGGAGGCCTGGTGTTAGTGCAGGACAGCAATGGGTTGGAACTGGACTTGATGGAGAAGATTTTTGCCACAGCCCACTTCAAGAGCAAATGCAGCAGGGCATTGGATGGTGGCAACAAAGGAAAGAAACAGGCTAGCAGTTAATATTTCGGATCAAGAAGGGTAGCTCTTAAATAAAAATAGCTACTGCTAATGATGAATAATTAAAGCAGACCATTTGGTCCTCTGGCCCTTATGTAGTTCCGTTCCTCTAATGTACAGCAGAAGCACCAGTTATAGTATGCGACAGGAGGAATCATGTGCTTGCATGGACTGGCTGTGCTTCTTCTCCTGCCAAACCCACTGAATCCTTCTCCATGAGCTGTGTTTAAAGCTGAGTGCAAATATAACGGGAATGGGAGCAGCTTCAAATCAGACTGATGAGGGACCTGGGGTGTAAAGGCAGCCCTCTCTTACCATGCAGCAACCAGCCTGGCAGCTCTGGGCAAGGCCAGGGATTGGAGATACTGTCCCCTGTTCACATTACCTACAAGTAAACAAAACCAAAACAGTTCCTGAATAGGAGAGACTCATCTAGTCTTTCAAGAGGTGGTCAGAATTCTGTATGTCTGTTTTACAAAGCAAATATTAGACACATTTCCTCATCTTTCCTCTTCATGATGGGACAGGTACACTTGGGGTACGTGGGGCTGACTGACATTGCCAAGCATGTAGTGACTCACCAGCACAGAGGTTTACCAATTCTCACTCATCAAATGAATCCAACTAGGGAAAAGTTTTGGGAACGAAGCAGAGCAGACCCCAGCCCCTTCGCTTGCCTCGCCTCTCCCTCGTCTTCCCACCTTCCCTTCCGCATGAAGGATAACACCATGGCAAGGGGGTGGGAGGACTGAAGAAAGGAGCAGGCACCAGGCAAAGCAGGGATGACCCTCAGCCAACATAAAATGGTGGAATTTCCTGGTTTCATGCATTAAACGATCCTCCTTAGACTGAAATTCATCCTGCAAACTCCAAGGTGAGGACCTCACTGCATGCTCATATCTCGGCTAACACAAGATCCTGATCTTGACCGGGTCTCCAGGCACTACAACTAAAATAAGATCTAAAAACAATAATCAGCACAGAGCTTTCTTTTTCCTCATGAAATCAGGGAGCAATTTGTGCATGTTAAGAAACACATCTAGCACAACAGCATTTCAAAGACATCTGCTATTCCCCTGACTTCTCTTGCAATGCAGATTATCCAAATGTGGATCCCTGGATGCTCTCTGATACACAATTCCAGTAAATATTTACATCCCCTCTCTTCCTATTTTAGTTTGAAATATGCTAAAAGGATGCACAGGGGGTGCCTCATCATTTTACAGACTCTTCACTTTGGTCAGCAAAAGCAAAATCCTGCGGGAGTGACAGCCGAAAGCGTGTTGCATTCTCATCTTTCTGGAAAGAGTCAAACCCCCACAGCTAAAACTTGTTTAAAAAAAACTGCTCAAAACCAAAGTGTGTGGCAGACCCTTCTTCACGGATTTGATTTTTCAAATCTCTTTTCCCTTCGGTGGGGATTACCCAAGATAAACCCCAAGCTTTAACAGATATGGACTTCACCCATTTGTTAGGGTCTGTTGCTGATCCTGGGAAAACACAAACCTCACTGGTTTAGGATGCACATGCTTTGTGCATGCTTCCTTGTTTGTCCTTGTTTTCTCGAGCCAGTGCTGATAAGGATGAGATGACAACTTAGTCCACATGCCTGGTCACACCTGGCTTGACCTGGATGTAAAATCAGAAGGAAACCCAAGCCTGGCTGTGAGTCCTTCCAATGAGTCCCTGTCCTGAGTGACGGGGACCAAGACCTCAAGGCTTAACACATTATGCCCCAGCATGGACATCCTTAGAGACAGGTCAGCCACAAACCCCTACTGTAATGCTTGTTTTGTGGCACTTGCTGGAAGCGGATGGGATGGTGCTACCCCTGCTGTGAGTGGGGCTCTCCTCTAGTGGGGATGACGTGGGGGCTTGCTTTACTTTTGGCTCCAGAAACAGGAGAGAGCAGTGGACTCTGCAGGAGCCCAAAGAAACAGAGGACGTGGTATTTTGATGCAGCTGAGCACAGCTGGACATGCTGATATTGGCTTTGTGAAGGCCCAGACAGCTCCTGCTGTCTGTGTTCCTGCTGCATGATTGTCCCCTTGCTTTCTCTGCAAAACCTCCATTTACCAGCACTGGGAACTTTATTGAGCAAGCACAAAGCACGCAGGAGGGGGAAGGCTTAGGTATAAAATTATACATATAGGTATGATACATATCTATCCCTGACTCAAATCCATGAATAGAAACTGCAGATCTGAATTCCACCCTTGCCCACAGGGCAAAAGCAAAGCCTGCATCTGAATAAATCCTGAAAATCTCAGCTACTAGCATCTTCAAATCAGAGCAACAACAACAACAACAATAGGAACTGAAGCCAAGTGCTCTGAATGTTTTCTTCCAGAATACCCAGGAGAGCTCGGCTATATGTAGCAGAGCCATTTACATGGTGTTTGAGGCAACATTTCTAGTCTTAGCAGACAGAGAGGTGCCAGGAAGCAATCCTCCCCTGGCAGGACTCAAACCACAGCACAGCCAGGCCTGTGAGTCCATGATTATCACATTGATCTTTTCAGCACCCCCCACGTAGCATCAAGCATGTGTTAGATAGCTACTGCACATCCCAGATACTACTCTTAGCTACTACTGCAGATTGTAGCACAGTGAATACTGCAAAGGCAATGCCTCTGCTCAGACTGTCCCTGGGAAGAGGGTCAGATCCTAACCACTCTGAAGCCCTTCCCTCAAAACACAGTGGTGTAATGCAGAACAGTTTGATGAGACATTTTTCCCCTGTTTCTATGGGATTTGAAGTGGAGGGAAAAGTGGGGGGGATACCTGCAGACAGATGTCAGATTGGTCTGGGAAAGGGGCTCTCACCTGGATAGGGAGCACCGGGGGAAGACACTACAACAAGCTGTGATTTACTTTTAACCAGGGGAGCAGGAACAGAAGAAAGGAAGACACTTTTAAAGGGAATAAGAGGATACAGCATGTTCTCCAGACAGATGCGGCTGACAAGGGTTAATCTTTCAGACTTCATGGCTCTACCTGCTATATCACAGTTACCCCTCAATGCCTCTGGCCCTAGACAGCTGCCTGCTGGCCATTTTCAGCTCTTTGCAATACCTCCCCTCAAAGGGAAGGTCTGCCAGCACAAACTGAGCTAAGCTGGGCCCACAGGCATCACCAAAGTCACACCTGTGTGCATGGCCAAAACTTTCACTCTGTCCTTTACAAATGGCTTGCACCTGGCAGTAACCAGCACTTAAGGGGTGCGATCCCAGGCCAGATCCTCCATGAAATCTGTGACATTGGGGTGTCATTTGGCATTTTCTTTCCAGCACCCTCATTTATTTCCCTTTGCAATGTCAGTTTGCCCTGCCAGCTCAATGAATAATTCAGCACCATTAAGCACATGTCAAAGCCACTTTGGCACTTAGTAGGATCAGTTCTTTGGCCCTTTTCTCCATTTAAACTTCATTCCAACATAGTCTCCCCTTCATTGCTGCTGGAGGAGCAAGATCTACAAATAGAAAGCACATTGCCATAGCTATATGGATATATAGCTATACATATGGAAATAACCTCTTTGATAGAAATGGGGTGCTGCTAATCATTCTGCTTAATGCATGGTGCCTTGCTGCTCCACAGCTCACTGCCACGTTGAATGATGGAGAACCCACTATTTTATTACAGACATCTATCAGATATAAGGGTCAATAACCAGGTGATAAGGAAAATCTCACAAACCAGGATTCAGGAAAACCTGGGGTCATTTCCCAGTTCTGTTGTGTACTACTGGTGTTACTGCAGTGAAATCAATTCATCACACCAAACAAATCACTTAACCGTACAATAAATTAGGCAATCTCAGTCCCTTTTTCACCAGCTTTTCTAGACAAAGGGGCTTTAAGACGGGTGTGCACGTGTTTCAGCATCCTATCTGTAAGATGACAATAATATCATCTCCTTTTTTGCTTTGCCTGGAGATTTGGACTGTTTCACTGTCCCTCACTGCCAACCTGCAGTGCTGAGAAAAGTGGGGCTCCTAGCATGGACAAAAACTGTAGGTCACCGCTTCTAGTAGTCCTGTCACTGTGATTGAATCATCTCTATTTCAGTCCCCTAAAATCACACTACTCAGACCCTATCCCTGCAAGGACCAAGGGCTGTTTCTCAGGAACATCAGACATAACTGCACATGCAACTTCTGACCCAGTTTGCATGTGCAATTACTGTTTCTGAGAGCACCGGGCAACAGAGTCAGCACATAATATCCAGCTGCAATAACTGTCTGTGCAAATAAAGTGTGTAGGTGAGTTCTTGTTTCAGAAGGCACAATTGCTACTATGGCTTTTATTAAATCCCACTCGTGATTCCCTGGTTGGAGCAATAAACCTTTTGCTTTCAGCTAAGGGTATACATGGGCCTGCTGTTTCAGCAGCAGCAGCAAAGCTCCAGCAGCTCCAGTGCAGGCATCTAAGACGAACAGAGATGGCAGCCTATTCTCTCGCTTTGGAAATTAACGTCCATTCTTTGGAAAAGCTCTTGCACTTAACCTAAGCAAGTAAGCATAGCTGCTCTTGTTTCAATGGTACATTAGCTGACAAAGTAACCTTCAGAAATCCTGACTATTAATCTCTGCTGACTTTTCAGTGAGCTCTCATACGCTTCTCCTTGCTGGTTGCCCAGATACAGACCTTGTATTGTGAATGTTATCAGCATTTCATGAAGATGTATGCAACAACTCTCCCCTGCCTCTCTAAGAAACTGTCTATATTTCTAAAAGAGAGCAGAAAATCCTGTCTGTACAATGCCTGCCTCTGCCAACAGCACTCAATGAGTAAGCATAGATCCTAGGCTGCTTTCAAATGAGTCACTGTCAAAACAGTGTCTCCAGGATTGTCAGAGGCTGGGTTTTAATCTTACACCACTGTAGATCCCAAGTAACATCAAGCAGGGCAAGAGGTTGATACCAGCCAGGGCGTGGGTGGTATCAGACCTTGGAAATCGGCATTTGTTTTTGCCTTTAAATTCTGCAATCTCATTGCAACTTCTATTCAAAAGATAAGAAGTAGTGACAAAAAATCTACCTTTTGCTCATTTGTATGAAGTATGCTGCTCCAACAGTGTTTACATATAGCCAGATGAAGTAGCAACACCATGAACTGTTTCCCTGGCAAATTATTCTTTAGGGTCCAGTTTGAAAGGGGACAATCTTTACTGAGATTCCTACTTTACCTGGCAATCTGTATAGTCTAATGCCAAATCCTTAACGCAAGCTAAATTTGCTGCCTTGGAAGGCCTCTCTCTCCAAGACACAGCTTTTTACAAAGGTAGTACTGATTATCTGTGTCCTTTTTGTGCCTCTCAAGTTACGGCAGCTCTAGAGGACTCCTGAGGTCACCTCTCACAGTGGTTTGTGATCTAATGAACTGAGTTGTGGATTATTTTCATATAAACTGTGAGAAAGCTTACACATCTTTTCCAGTGATGTTAGAGAGTTGCAGGAAAGTACTGGAGGCCTGGCAGCACCCAGGTGGACCTAATCAGTTCCCACGTTACAGAAGACTCCTATGGGGAGCTGCAACATCACATGAAATCTTTGGAAGAGATCACCAATTCCGCATGAAATCACATGGCACCAGTTGGGAAAGGGTTTCTCTGAGTGGGTGATACCAAAGGGCTTTCAGTGCAAAGACATGTGAGTCAAGTTGAAGCTGCAAAGAAGAGAAACCCTAAAATGAGGTTTCTGGGAAAGCAAAAAGCCTTTCACTCAAAAGCAACCCAACTGGCAGGGGTTTTTCCCCATGAAATATTCACTGCCACATAACATGGTTTTCAAAATATTCACGCTTTTTGTCTTCTGAGCCCTGAATATGCAGGAAACGAATGCTCAGTCCTCCTGAACAGAGAAATGCCTATTTCAGAAGCACAGTGATCTTTGTATGCCCTTTTCATAAACAATTCTGGGGTCCCAGAGCCTCCCAGACTCATAGCACCTGTGAAATCTATCATCACTATCAAAACGACAAACCTTCACTTTCATTGCTAGACCTGATTTTAAGCAACCTTGACATCACCAAATGTCCCCACCACAGGCAGGCTAGCGTCTGGCAGACCTGTGGTGGAGGTAGAAGATTTTTGCCATCCAGACTGACCTGTCCTCTTGTGCGGTTTTTTTTCTTCCATACTTGTTTGTATTCCTCACAAACAAAAGACGTGCTGCAAAAGCAAAACACCAGAATGACCTCTCACTGCTACAGTTCCCGTGTAACCACCAAGCTGCTGGCAGAGCCAGAGGGGGAAGAGAGGATATGTGTGATACCTCTGGAAAAAACAGTGCGTAGAATTGCACAAGTTGGGTAAAGGTCAAGAAAGTTAGGAAAAAATTACTGCAGAGGAAAGAAACAAAAGAAAGTGATAATCAAGATAAGACTAAGAGTCAAAATGACAAATACACCACTCTTTCTTCAGGGGAAAATCAAGCCCTTTGAATTGTTGGATCGTTGCATGTCCCCTATTTTCTATATTGTTCTGAACTGACATGAACACAGCAGCCTCCCAAGGAAAATAAAAACAAATAAATCCACTTTTCAGTCAATATTGCTATTATGTCCCAATAAGCAGTGCACTCTCAGAAGCTAAAGAAAAACACCAGTAAAATCAATACCCACCTCCAGGTTTTATTCCCCATGGAGATCTATCACACGCCCCCCGTTCACTACAAATATGCTAACTTTAACCTCATGCTATCTACCAGACATAAATAGCAATACTCAGGGAAGTCCTTACTCTGCTTAACATCTGAAGAATTAGAGCCACCCTGAAACAGGCAGAGATGTTCAAAAGTTTGTATTTCACCTCTCCTTGAGAACTAGAGATGTATTTTATATCACCAGACCTTAATCATAAATTTAAATCTGACCTGAAATGAATCCAAACTCTTCATTTGAATTAATCAATGAAACTGGTGAAAACCTGTGATTCCCAGCTCAGAGAGCATTGCAGAGGTTCAGAAGCAGCATTTCTACCAGATCAGAAAAGAAAATATTCCAGGAGAATATTCCCTGCAAAACACTACATTAATGAGAAGATTGCATTAAGAAGTAAAATATTTTGTGTTAAGAAAAGCAAAATGTTTTCATTTTTTCTTTACCTAATTTGTATTATAGTATATAAACTTTCCTAAGTGCCTTCTGAGCTAAAAACTTGAATTGGTATGGAGAAGGCTCTTTAACACTATTTACAGAAATGCCTTGCAGGCGGTATAACCTTACCCCTTCATTATATTTGGGTTGGTTTTTTTCTTTCTTGTTTCTGTATGCCCAGAATAAACATATCTCCTTACTATATATTGTGTCAGCCACAGAAAAATTATCAATAGGCATTAGAATTCTCTGCCAGCACCAAATCTCTGAGATCTCCTGGGAGTATCCAGGCAAAGGCCTGGATATCTATATACATCACTATATCTAGGGAAAAACTGGCTACCACCAGATTGTCAGCGTCACAGCCTTGCCTGAAAGCTGAGTCATTGATCACTGATGCCAAGAGACACCAAAAGGGACACTGTGTCAAGATTTTGGCTTTTAAAACGTGCTTAAACTGTGAGTGATTCTGCAATTGAGGTTTGTCAGCATGAACAGAAAAATCGCTCGTGAGCAGAGTGGTTGTCTCCTTGCAGCCTTCCCCAGAAGCAGCACTGGGCCATCCCTGGGTGCTCAGCTTGGCAGGGCATGGACATGGACATAGGCATGGACATGGACTTGGACATGGACAGAGGCAGAGCAAGCAGTGAGCTTGTGCAGCCCAGCTCACAGAGAAAGGTCTTCACACATTACGTACCTTTCTTCTTCAGCACTCTTCTCAGCAGGTTCCTGTTTGTAAACAGATACCCACCAACCTGCTGCTCTTGGCTTAGACCTTGTCATTCATGGCTTTGATATTTAAATATTTGACATAACCATCAGGCACCTTTGTACTGTCAAACAAGTAGCTCTTTTTTTTTTTTTTTAACTTTACTGGTCAGGATGTAATCTTGACCTGGCAGAAATATTTTGTAAGCACCATCTTGTGTCATGTCTATCAGAAAGGTCTGTACTTCTGTTTGAGTGCTATGACTTATGACAGCTCTTCAGAGGCAGTCCTTTGCTCTTAAAGGGAAAATATATGAAAACAGAAGGATAAGGCCTATAAATTTTTATAGCTCTGTACTTAACTTACACACAGGCAGCAGAGTGGATAGCAGTCCCAAGAGAAGACATATGATCCTCCTACATTAAGCTATGCCCAATTTTAAAAGTATCTCTGAGCATCCAACCCCTGTGTTTAAGATGCTTTGACACTTATGCATTAGAAGTTTGACCTTACTTAACGCATGGGGAGCAATTTTCATGAGCACGGGCAAAAATGAGGGGAAGAAACAGATGCCAGAGGTGAAATGGGCCAAATGTTCAGGCTACAGACAACACAGGTTGGGAATCCAAAAGACATGAGATTTACCAAGACATTTCTGAAGGTCATATCGAGGTCATGCTCTGGTATATGCACATTGTGCTAATCATAAGAGGACATCATTACACTTGGTGGTTACTGATCCCAGCCACTGCCCAAGCAAACCATCATTTAGGGAGAGGAGAGAAAATTCCCTGTTCTTTGTTTTGTTCTCATTCTTCCCAGGGCTCAGGAATCTCCTCTAAGTGACCGGTCCTCACTTAGGAGACCCTGCTATGCTCCCACCAGACCAAGACTCCAGGGAGAACCCCAGAGCCAGTATCTGGCCATCTGAGCTCTCCTTGCCCACCTCTGCAACCTCTCCTGAGGTCAGAAAGTGCCAAACTCACTCTTCCCTCCCTGAAAAAAAAAGGATCTGGGAGGAGTGGAAGAGAAATCATGTACAGCACAAACCTGCCAGTGTGCACACTGCTCATTTCTACCACCATGGCCTGCATGTCTCCAGGTTTCTCCAGCTCAGCTCCAGTTGACTTATCACAGCTCAGCAGTTATAACAAGCTGTCATGTGGCAGCTGAATTGCATTAACTGGCCAGAAATGGGGAGGCAGGCCATAGCCTGCTGCAAAGGCAGAAACGTTTCCAACTGCTTGGCCCACAGTGAAAAAGGTAGCTGTGAAGTTTCCTCTGTTCCTCCATGGGTAGAGGAACATGACCATGAGTTGCTTCTGGGGTAGCTCAGCTGGGATGGGGAAACTCCTCCAATCACAGTGGCTGGAGAAGGTGTCTGGGACCCACTGCCTTGGTCATTCAAAAGTCTCTGGAGTGAGATCCCGCAAAATGAGGCCATCTGAATGTGTCTGCAGAGTCCATGTCATCACAGCTCGCTGTTTATGTCCCATCATGTTCAGAGTAACTTTTGAGGTTCCTTGAATGGAGCAAAAGCAGAATTACATAATAGCTAGAAGTCAAGACCTCTTGGTCTACCAATCTACTGCAAAACCTCCCAAAATATCAAGAATATACTATGGAAAGGTGAATCCTTGGTATGACACTATTTGCAGTAAGAAAATCACCCCTCGCTCCTGGCTTCAGCCCTGCATGCCTCAGTCACTTTAATTTAAAGTTTTCTTACTTTTTATTGGCCATTTTTGGCCAATAAATGGCTAAGTAGCCATTTTTGCCAGAACTTTGTGTTGCTAGGCCACAAAGCCAAGAAAGAACACGCATCAGAGCAGAAAGACAAGAGCAGGCTGGACCGTGCCTTGGCTGAATTCTCTCCTGCCTACCACCTTAGTCTGACCTCCCATAAGGGTAGTCAAGTAGAGGTATGGAAGCAGAAGACTGGCCTGGACAACAGACTGATTGCCAGTGCTGCAGGCGTGGCCCTAGCATAGGGTTTAGCAATGCAGGTGTCATTTCTTCCTCTGAGACCCTCTATACTTAAGCTATTTCACTGGTTTGCAACTGAGAGTGCATGGTTTCCATTCCTGAAGATGATAGTCTGCATACAGCAGAGTATGAGGAGGTTTGTGAACCAAAGTGGGCTGTGGGGTCAGACAGCCCAGGAGAAAAATAAACCATTTTTCTCAGGGGAAGAACCCAAAAGATTTCTGGAAAAGCTGTAAGTCATGTCTGCAGGATCTCTCACACTCAATGCCTGCTCATGGTTTTTGGAAAACACCCATCCCCCAGATTCATCTGCTCTGCATTAACCAAGCAAGCCCACTTCAGCTGGCATTCAACCACCTGAGCAGGAAGTCATTCAAACTCTCCATTTCTCAGAAATGGGCAAGATTATCACGGTTAACTTGATTTTCTTCCACAGGTCTTCCCCAACCCTTCAAAAATTACTCCATTACTGTTATCATGCAGATAATGAACAGAGAGTCAAATGAGTCCAAGTAGGGAAAGATGGGTCAGCGCACGCTGCTACAGAAGTCTGAATAGACATTTCCAAGCAATATGGAAGAGATCCCTCTTGCAGTGATAGAAGTCAATGTCATGCTGCTGCAGTAGGCTCCATGAGCCCAGTCCTAGCCTGAGGGCAGGCAAGTAACCCATCATTAGCATGGGGACAGCCTCCAATGTGAGCACCCTCTCCAGTTCTCTTCAAGAAAGATTCAAGCAGTGGTAGAAAAAAAACCAAAGGGAACAAGACAGTTCAGACAGCTTGAAAACATGTCCAGAGAGGAAAAACTGAAGAAGCTAGAATTGCTTAGCCTAAAGTAAAAAGGATGGAAGAACAGCAACAGTTTTCGATAGACTCCTGGGAGGTGGTGGAGAATCTGCCAAGAGAGGCCTTTCCAAATGAGTCACAAGCATCTGTCAAGAGCGCTCTACCAGGGATTCTGGCTGTGGGCCAGGAGATGGGCTCTCTGGACCTTGTGAAGATCCTGCCAGCCCACTCTGTATGAAGCTATATCGAGTGGTATCACTCCTCTACCTCGCTCTGCAGTGTGCCTGCAGCTCCTGGTGCTGAGGCAGCATCACAGGACTGACCCAGATTTGCAGGCTCCAGTTCTCAGCTACCCCCAAAACTCTGCCTTTGCTGAGAAGATGGATAGGCAGACAAGGCCCTGAGCAACCTGACCAAACTGCTTTGAGCAAAGAGCCAGACCAGAGACCTCCACAGGTCCCTTCCCACCTGAATTATTCCATGCGGGAGGCACGCACACAGAGGTTCACCAATCTGCTCCAAGATTTTGTGAGAAGGCCAGGCTAGATTCACATGTTTACTTCTCTGGGCAAGTTTTACCCCACTCCTCCTACAGCGTCACAAGGTGAAGACGCTCTAGCCCCAGGCAGGACACCCTTTTCCCCCACACCTTTTCCAAGCAGGGACTTTCCAAAGGATGCAAAGCTCCCAGAGACCCATAAAAAGCAAACTGAAGCAGGCAAAACAGATGGGCCAGAGTGTGGAGGCACTTACAGCAGATGGCACTAAAATATTAAACTAACATTACCGTATGCTTAAGCCGCGGCCTGGCTTGCTGCTGATTGCAGAGGCAGCCTGGTGAAAGCTTGCAGATGAGAAATGAGCCCTGGATTGCTAAATCACCCTACCAAACATCCCCTTCCTGTGGAAAAATGCCTCACTAGCAACTCCTCCAACAGCAGAGACATGCTAACACAATGTAGACGACACTTTGCTGAACAAAAAGCACTCCCAGTAACTCAAGGTTTCTCCCAGATCTCTGCTGGAAAACCATCTCATTGAGAAACTGTGTAAAATCAGTTTGTCTGTGGCACCAAACAGGGGTGGACACAGTGAGAAGTTAAAGGGAAAAAGCCCACACTGCATTGTGCTTGTCCACTGTGTGACAGCCCTGGACACCATGGGACAGCACAAGATGCACCAGGGAGGAAGGGAAACATGTTCTTCAACCCAGGGCATTTGCCAGTGTCACCCCCAAACCAGAAGTGATCCTGACTGCAGCTTGCGACACTGCTGAGAGACACTGGGCCACCACATAGAGATGGGTGGCCATGAACCTTGGTGTCCCTCATGGATGCTTGGGAGCCACAGCAGCTACAAAGGGTGTGCGGTAAGGACATGCTTTTGTAGGGGACTAACCAGATTAATGTTACAAAAGCCTTTTGTAAAGCACAAAAATTAGAATGCGTCATAGCAGGGTGGCATAGGACTGTGCTGCAGAATAAAGCATTTTAAATGATGAATTTTATTTGACTGCATTTCCAGCAGGTCTTGCCAGTTGTGCCATTTAGCCTGTGAGTGACAGCACGATCCCACAGCCCCAGGCCTGGGTTTTCCTTTTCCTATGCTGAATTTCACCATAAAAGAAAAAGAAAAGGAAACATTACTATGAATGTCCGCATCTTTTTCTTTTTTTTTAACCTAAGCTCAGGCATCTGATCTGAAAGGTACAGGCTGCTGCACATTTTATTAAATGGATCAAGCAGAAGAAATCTCCTAATATTGTCACTGAAGGAGAGGCTGAAGAGAGACATGATGCCCCAGCAGAAAAGAAATCTCTGCCCAGGACCAGGCTGCCGGTCTGTGGGACAGCAGCACGCGGTAAGCTGGGCCACCCTGGCAGAGAGCTACTGACAGGCACGGCAAGAGAAGACACGAAAGGACTCAGCCAAATTGCTCCTTCTCAACCTGCCTTGGTCCAGGTTTCTTTCAGGCTTCTTGCAAACTGTCCCGGGGCCAAAACATGCAGATTTCCAGGAGAGCAGGTCTTTTCTGAAATTTCCTGCATGCCCAAGCCATGTACAAGCCCAGCCTGGACATCACCTGTGCTATGTAATGTCACAGCGTTGCGCAGGCCACACCAATCAGTTGTATTATTTTCCAAAGTTCGTGAAAATCTGTTGCAAGACAGAGTTTTCTTAGAACTAACCTAAAAATCTGCATTCCTTGCTTTGGCTACTGGAAAACACAAATGCCATCTGGTTTTCCTTCTCTGTGGTTGAATACTTAAAAAAAAAAAAAAAAAAAAAAAAAAAAAAAAAAAAAAAGAACCTGAGCTGGCAACCTCTTTTCTGCAGAGCCACAGCGAAAGGGGCTCTAAGCCCTGTTGTGTAAGGGCTGTGTCCACCTCTGGAAGGACATGCCAGTAGAGATGTGGGCGCAGTGATAGTCAAACAGCAAATGTCCTGCTACAGCTCTGCCTTCCCCTCTTTGCTCTGCAGGAGGCAAGGGAATTAGTAACACTAGCATAGGTAGCAACTGCACAGCCCTGGCCAAAACAAAGCCTGTGTTGCAGCAAGCAATGCGATCTTTTTGACAGTGCGGAAAAGTGAGCGAGGCTGCGTAACAGCCAACAGCACAGGAATAGCTCCACTCTTTCAAATCATGATAGCCAGCTCCAGTAAAATGGAGGTAGGAAGTCACTGCCCATTTTTGTTATTGCCACTGGATGGCAACAGACGTTAAGCAGAGATATTATCACTGCACAAACCACACGTGCATTTGCAGTGCTCCACCTTGTTGCTTAGGGGAATGGCCGTGATTTCAGCACACCTAGCAGACACACCAGAAAGGTCTCTGAGGAATTAAGCTGCGGGCTGGCATGGCAGCAACACAGTCAGCAAGACAGCAACCTGGCATCAGGTTGAATGTTGTGCTTTCACTTTGTACAGGTTCTCCGTGTATTTCCTGGAGTCTGCACTCAAAATCAATTTTGGCTTGCCAGCCCAGGGCAAACCCTTCTGATGAGCCATGCAAAGTACATTTAATGACATGAATATGAGTAAAAGAGTGCTTGGTGGTATTAAGAGTATGATGCTGTAAAATAGTTAATGCTTACCTGTGAAACTGATGGCTGACTATTTTTAAATTATATATACCTGGCTATAAGCTGGCCAAGGGCCACAGAAGGATCTATAGCTGGGTGTAAAAGAGCTCTGCCAAGACCTCAAAAGTTGGTGCTATGAAGGCAGTCCCTGTCCCCTTGGATGTGCTCTGCCACATCATTTCCCTGCCAGCCGATACAGCTCTAGGCTGATGGAGCCTGGGAAGACCCATGAGGGATGCTCTGGTTCCACCAAACCACTTAAAACATCCCCCAGTTCAACTCGGGTAACTGTAAAACTGCCAAATGGTTTCACATGAATTCTCCAAGTGAGGGACAAGCTCTCCTTTCCCAGGTCGGAAGGAAAACCCCATACTCTACCTTCAACTTTAAAAATTTAACTAGCACCCAGACACAGTGAGCCATGCAATAAATACCCATTACTGGAAGGTAGCGTAAACTGGACCCACTATCATCCATATTTTCTTGTCTTGAGCCCACCTCCTGATGCCTTGAAATCAGCTTTAAAATGTTACACAAGTTTTAGCAATAATCTTCTTGAGAGGCTTTATGTTTTTATTTTCCTTACCTTAGGCACCAGAGTGTCTTGAGGGAGAAAAGCACACAATGAAATAGCCCTCTACACACCACCAAATAGTAATTAGCTGTCTTGTGTCTATCCTGGAGGAAACGTTCCTGCCACTACTGTCCTACAGGAATACAGATAGGAAACATGGACACACTGTGACTCAGGGAGAGAGTCTGCTCATGCAGACAGGGATTTTCTCTGATCAGCGTATGAGAACAAGCCTCTGCTAGCATCGGTTTAGGCAATGACAAAAATTGAACGGGACACGGAAGTTAGGCCAAAAAAGGTCTGAATACGAATGAAGGGACTGAAAATTGTAACGGGACCTGAAATCTCAAAATTGAGGGACAGGCAGCTAGCTGCCTGTATGATATTCCCCAACTACTTTCCCCAAATTCAAGACCAAATTGTTAGTCATCTGCCCGGAACAACACACAGAACATAACCTGGTTGCAGAAATCCAATGCTGGACACTGCAAAAGGGTGCGTAAGGTAAATTCAACCAACCCTACAGCTTCTAGGGTTTGGGCAGGGCCTGGGCCAGTCCTACAAAAGGAGAACTTGGTGAGAGGAAGAGAAATGGTTGGACCTCACCCTACCCATGAGGGAGCTAAGAGATGCACAGCGTGATGTTGCAAGCTCTGAGAATCTGGCAGGAAAACCTACTTGCAAGCAATAATCATATGTTTCTTATTCAGCCTATCAGTGCCATTAGTTCATTACCACTAAGAAAATCAGTTCTAACATATTTTATTGCACTGCAGATCTTGCAGTCCTCAGCACATCATTCAAGTTCGGGCTGTTTCTCCACTAGGCTTGCACGCTTCCTGTTCACAGCAGTAGATAAATCAGTTGTGAAAGTGTGCCATTTAAAACATGTCTGCCACATCTTGAGGCCATCGTGTGGCCAAATGTCTGCACAAATGCAGACAGATGAAAAAGATGCTCTCTAAGCAGCAGGGGTGGGATTCTCCCCCCGCCTCCATCTCTATCTAGCTGTTTGCAACAGAAGAGCTGTGGGCAGCCACTGCCCTCCAGCCCAGCCGGGGGAGACAGCAGAGAGGGAGCAGGGCAGGCATAAGGCAGCCCCCAGTATCCCTCCCTCCCATGCCAGCCTACAAAGCCAGAGGCACACAAAGGTCCTGGCTATTTACAGCTGGCATGCTGCAAAGAATAAAGTGCCTTTTTTTCTTGCTCACCTTGTGAACTAAACCACTGACAGGCCGCAGGAACCCGTGGCAGTGGCAGTGTGCAGTGACCGTGTGCTACCCCTTGGTCCTCAGGGTTCAGCTCAGACCAAAAGCTGGTGGTGGCTTTACAGGTTTGGTGGGTCCAGCTGGACCTCAGCGCCTGGCATAGCAAGCCTGGACCTGGCTGGCACTACAGTGGCTTTGAAGGGATCCTACAGGGACACAAGTGCCCTTGAGCTCACCTGAGTACCAGAGAAGTGAGTGTCCTGCCCTTCCCCTTTCCAGAGCTGGATTAGGGATGAGGCTTTCAGAGGGGCACACAGAACGACATTTGAGGCATGCAGAACTGGGATGAGCGCGCCTAAGCTACCCATCTCCCTGCATCAGCATGGAAGTGTACACAGAACACCTCACTATTCAGGAAGAAGGGTGTCAGCCACCGTGAGAGAGAGTCGTTTAAGCTGCACCAGCTTCAGAAACATCCAAACCCAACCCCTCTCCTCCTCTGAATCATTCTTTTTTCCTAAATGTGTCCTTAAAAACATTATCCTCACATTTCTAGGGGAAGCAGGCCCACCTCCCTGATTGCACCCCTTCCCTGAGGCAAGGCAGGTACTATTTCAAAGGAAAAATGCCTGATGTACAGAATCAGCCTGATGTTACTGGGGTTCCTGCTTAATCCAGTATCTATATGCTTAAGCCTAAAAATTATTGTTGCTGGTATTTCTTTTTTCCTAAGGGAAAGGAAAAGGAGCAGAAGAGGATGGGAAGGTCAGAGATGATGTGTGCATTGTCACAGGCATGACTAGCGTCGAGCTGAGGTTATCCAGTGCCAGCAACTTCCCCTGCTCAGCACTACTAACATCTTCCCTGCGAGGAACATGCACTTCCTCCTCCCTTTCTCAGCAGCAGTGCAAAAAACAACATAAATGTCTGCATTTACCTTTCTGCTTATTTAAAAATGGCAGTAGGGGCGAAGCCAAGGGACTTCTTTTGCCAGAGTCCTTGGAAGACACTTTACTTTGGTTAACAACAGTTTCTTCGATGGGTTTCTTCAGGATTATTCTTTCCTTCAGCTCCTCGGTGCTGACAGCAGAGGTTGGGGGCTCAGCACCTGCTTTTGGTGCAACAAAGGAGCATTTCAGGTAGGATGCGGACTCTGCCAGGTTTTCCCTGTTCATCCTGCTCTCTGTCATTTTACATGCTTCGTAGTCTGAGGCATCAGTACGTGAGCCATTCTCTTCCTTGATAATGTCCATGACCATGGGCTTCATCAGAGGGGAGTCCTGCTCCCTCTTTGGGCTCTCTTCGGAGGCTGACGAGGCGTCGCAGGACTCAATGATGAGCTCGCTGTCGAGCTCAGCCTCCCGCTCCTCCCGCAGGATGCTGTACTGGATGGAGGGGGACGCAGGTGACGGAGGGGGCCCTCCAATATGGCTGAAGGTCATGTAGTTGGAGTGCAGCACCTCCTCAGCAGCCAGTGGGTCCTCTGAGACCAGCTCAATCTCCGAGTCCCCTGACTCGGCGCTGCTGGCTTCATTATCCGGGGGTGAGGAGACAGCGGGGCGCCCAGGTTTGACCCGCTGGTCTCTCTTCTCAGCAGAAAGTGCTGGCGACCGCTGCACCTCCTGAGTCTCAAAGGAAAAGCTTTTTGCTTCCTTGATGGCACTGATGAGTTCATCTTCCGACAGGCTGCCTTTGCCCTGTGACTCCGAGCCAGATGGTTCTGCCACCCGCAAAGAAAGGGGAAAAACACAGAAAAAAAATTGTTAAAATTGAGATTTTCCAGCTGCTTAGGCAACACACACAGTAGATTTCATGCCAGCACGGATCCATCTAGCAGGGCTGGTAACACAGGTAGAAAATCTCACCGTCTGGGATGACTAACAGTAAGGACAGCTTGTCCTTACAGATCGTTTGCTATGCACGTATTCCTTATAAAAGAGGTATCATTAGCATCATTTACTGAGGAAAAAACTGAGGCACAAAGCAATGCTGGTCAGTGCTTGGCCAGTGGCTCAGCAATATGGTTTTCACCAGGAAAGTCACCAGTCATGAGGAACATGGGCTCGGGCCATACGTGACAACATCTGACTGTCACCGATGGATATGGGTCTGTTCTGGGGACAAGCACGCACACACGTCTGGTGAGTCCTGGCACCACTGATCGTAACAACCCATGCCTAGTTACTAGTAATTTTGTCAAACTTTAATTTTCAAGTGTGAAAAGTTCCAGGTTAGAAACTTTTCTCAGAGTTTTTTTTTTTCTTTGCAGGGAGGTGGGTGGTGAATTCTCTGTTTAATTTTATCTCAGCTGGGGCCAAGAATGAAAACGCATTTTTTACTGTAATTCTTAATATCATTAAGAACTACATTAACCAAAATAATGATTGACCAACTTGTCACCCAAACTTTGAAACAAAAAAGTTTCTCTGCATTTTCCGGCTCACACTGGAAGAAGTTATACTCAGAGAGGGAAAATGAGCAGTTGAAAAGGCTGGCTGCTCACCCAGGATTAGCAAGGAGCCCACATCCCGTACTAGAAGGGAACCCAGCACCAGACTTCCCACCTGTTCTGCTTCTCTGTATATCACTTTACCGCACAGGATTTTGTCATGAAATAACAAAGAAAGTAAAATGGCATGTGAAGTGTTCACAATAAGAGGTGATGGAGGCAGCATGAGGTGCATCAGCAGCTGTCTTGAGTTACTGCATGGGGAACAGGCTTCGCTTTATCATTCACAGAGCATCAGCCAGCCTCAAACCCAGACTGTACCTGGTGCACCAGCAGCAAGGCCAGCCAGGCCACCTGAGCCCATCTGTGCCAAGGGGGGCCATGGAGGCAGTTTGCACCCAATCCCCCACCGGTGCCTGGCCACTGCCACCTCCTGATTGCTGGTTTCCACCTTGCACTTCCCTGACCCAGAGATCACTGCCATCCACATGCAAGATCCTGCCTTTTGGAGAAAAAAAGAAGGCTGAATTCCCCAGTCAGGGTGGAACAGCCATCAAGCACACATGGAAATTTGCCCGCTGGACTCTCGAGTGCTCATTCACTGATTTTATATCATTATTAATGTGACAGAAGTCACGAAGTGGCATTGAGGGTGATGAGGGTTCAAGAAAGCCATCAGGAAAAGAGATCCCCAGGTTTCCTCCTGCTGATGCTGGTGAAGAGGCCCATGGCAGGACACTGCCCGAGTCCACATGTCTGGGGACCACAGGGGAGCGGGGGGGGGAGAGTTTCCAGCCCCTCGGTTGCAGGTGCAGGGAGCCCCGAGCTGACCTGCACCCGCTCCTGGTGGGTATCTGCCTCCAGCCCTGCTTCGGGTGCAGCTGCTGGCATTGGCCCACTGAGCCTACCCAGCTGTGTTGGCCACCTCAGGAAGCTCCTCTGCAACAGAGGGTAGAAAAGACATTGTATCAGATGTGACCTGGGACAAAACCACTATTTCTGGCTATTTCCAGACTTAATTTCTCATGGAATAGCACAGCTGAGTTCTTCCTGATCATATGCCTTCCTCAAGATTAATCAGGTAAAGGGGGAGGCTTTAATGATAGCACCCGAGCCATGGTGTCCTGCTGGGAGATGGGCAAGAAAAACAACCTCCTCATAGCCCTCCAAGCAGTTTTGGTTTGTGCATCTGCCAATACATGTCATCAGCAGTTTTGAGCACATATTGTTACCATGTCTGCAGCTCCTCTGACAAAACAGCTCTCTTGTAACACATCCCTTTCACCTGAGAAACTCCTTCTGCAACCCAGAGTATGGCTGCAGACAGGATTAAGGTGTTTGGGACTGTTAGGACACACTCCTGTCTGGATCTGGGAAGTTTCTGTTGAATCGGACACACTGAGCAGGAGCCTGTGCATCTTTTTCCTCTGGCTGCAGGAAGCCCACGTGAGCTGCGCCGCTCTCCTGCATTACGGCATGTAAGCATTTTCTCCCTGAGCAATGACTTAATCCGGCACACGTCCAAATGGGCATGTGACCGCCAGCCCTCGCAGCACAGCGCAGTCCCTCAGCTTCACCCCGCTCCTCCCCATGCTGGCAGTTTCTAACTAACTCTCAGCCACGGCATTTACCTTGCAAACAAAAACGTCCTTTGTGGCCAGCAGCAGGGTGTCATATTTACCGCTGGCACAGGGAAGCATATAAATACCCACAGCCTTTCAGCGCAGCATATGAACAGACCACGTCTTCCTTCCCCAGAAAGATGATGGCCAGTAATTAAAAGCAAACCATTTTCAAAAGTTCTGATCCAAGCAGGGGGGAACTGGGGGCTTCGCCAGGATGCTTGAGGGGTATCTAGGAGCGACGACTTTGCTGGGTCACTGAGTAGAAATAGCGAGGGCAGGTTTTACATTTCTTCCTCGCTTACGAAAGTGGAGCCTGGGCACAGCGTGTCCCCGGCTGTGGGAAAGGGGGGAAATCCAGAGAAAACACCCCGTGGGAGCCAGCCCCTAAAGGAAGATGCCTGCTTCTTTCCTTAATGCGATAGATAAGCAGCGCTTCTGGCTTTCCAGCACCCGATGCAAGGCAGTGGGACCTCCCAGGGCTGTTTGAGCCGTGCTGGGAATCAGCTTTGCCCATGGAGAGGAACATTTCTGTGCTGGCAATGACGCCAGCCACACCAGTGCCTCCCAGTAAGGCAGCAGCCGTGAGGCTCAGCCATGCCCTATTCAGCTGTTATGATGGGTTACAGTTATCAAGTGACACGAAGCCAGCACTGAACAGTCGCCAAGGACTGAATAAATAACAATTAGGGCCTGAAGTTCTTAATTACCTCTTACTGCAAAAAGTGTAAATCGATAAAAAATGGCATGCCTCAGAAGCAGCATGTGATGTCACCCAGTCAAATAAAAGAAGAAAAATGTGACTCTAAAGGCTATTTATTATCTAAAGTTGCTGGCTGATTCAGGCAGGATAAGCACACAGCTGCGGTGGACTCCTTCAAGCTCTTTTTTTTTTTTTTTTTTTTTTGTGAAAGTGTGCAAATGTACACTCAGTATTTCTCTAAGGTTAGGTATTAGTGTGGGTAGAAATCCCAGACTGCCATCTCAAGGAAATTCCAGTTGATTTTTAAATGCTTCTAGATTCCATCAAAACAGCAAAAATTTCAGCTTGGGGATGTTCATTATCAAATGTTTATTGTCAAAGGGCTTTGATCCAGGACACTGAAAGTTAATTTCAAGTCTCAAAATTCTGTTTTCTGTCACAGATTTTTATTCCTTTTTAAAACGCTATACTACTTTCATATTTTAGCAGTGTGCAGCAGTGTATAATAGGGAAAATGAGGAATAGTTATTAGGTACTACTGCAGTAATCAGTAAGAAAATTTTAAAAAGAGGGATTTTGGTGCCCCCACAATAGAAATTGGGAGCCTTTAAAAGAAACTGGCCCTTTGTCCCTCCAGCCCCCTCTGTAAATGGAGTAACAGCATTTCTCTCCTCAGCAGTTTCTAAAAGCAGCCCTTTCACTTGAAAACAGCACTCATTTTTAACAATTTAATCTTATTGTCTGCAAGTGTAAAGAGGTGTTGAAACAGCCATTAAAATTTAAAAAAATTAACTCAGACATTTGCAGTGCCTTGGTCCCACACACCTCATATTGTCTGGGGAGCATGGCTGGCCAGGGTGACCAAGAGACCCCAAAATCCTGGGATCCAGTCAAACTGTTGCCTGGTAGACAATACCCCCAAGGATACCCACTATCATGGCTTCCCCTCCAGGAGGGGTCCCCTGTGGGGACTGGGCTCAGCACACCTGGATCTGACCCCAGCCCTGCTCCTGAGCAGCTCTCGGCAACTTATTTCTGTGGATCCTCAGCCCTGTCTTCTCCTTTTTTCATACAGAAAGGGCAGCCCACCCCGAGCGGCATGTTAGTGATGGGCAGCACAGTTCACATCCCCCTTCGGTTCTGCAATGCAAAGCGGTGCCTGAGCAAAGCAGAAATACCTCCATCCATGGAGACCCATTAAAGTCTGCATGCACCCCCTTAGACCCACCCCACAAACCCATAGTAATAATTCTCAAATGTGCAGGGCTACGATTGCAACCACTCACTGAACATCAAAAAAACCCAAAAAACAAAACCCAGTGCTATATGCCAACATTACCTGTGCCAGAGGATGGTGGTGTGACAGACCCTGGGCTGTCATCTTCTGGCTCTGACACTGTCACCGTTGGTACCACCTCATGGCTTGGCTTCAGGCCAGTCTCCGGCTGAGTTGGGCTCGACTCTTTGCTAGCAGTTTCTCCGGCACTTTCTATCTCAGTGAGCGTGATCTTGACAGGGGCTGTAACCACGGAGGCGTTGTGCTGATCACCAGATTTTGTGTCTTCAAGTGGGTCTTGCTCCTTAGCTGCCTTTGTGCCCTCTGAAGCCGACCGCTGAGGTTCAGCAGTGTGGCTGGACCTGGTGGGTATTCCCTGGTACTTATCGATAAGGCCTGGGCTCTCATCTTCTGAGTCGGGGTCGTGTTTTTCTTGGTATTTTATTTCTTCTGATCTACTTATGTCCATGTATTTATATGCTTCTACTTTCATGGGATCTGCTAAGATTTTATCGACTTCAGTAGACTCTGCAGGAGTCATCTCTATTCCTGAATCTGAGCTAAACAAGCCACGGGACTCAAACCCAGTCACATCTTGAACAGGATGCCCCAGTGTGTTAAACCCCTCTGTGCTGCCTGAGCAGGGAATGGGGCTGTTTTCCTGCTGATAAATACCCGTGAAATAGGTGGAGTCCCGCGGGGTGGTGTAGTGGACGTCGGAGATCAGAGAGGTGTAGAAGGAGCTGTCGCCCCCGTTGGCAGTGGAGCCACAGTCAAAGAGGTGCGATGAGGCTGTGACACCTAAAGCAAAGACACACAAAAACAATGCACAGTGAAGAGACATGTGCCTGCATGCATCAATCTTTCTGCAAAGCCATGCTCACTCCCTGATGATTTAAGATTCGGCTTGTTCACTAGGCTTGGCTTTGCTTGCAAGCCTTATGGGACTGTCTCTTACTATACCTTTGGGCAACATAGTGGCACATCTGTCAGACAAGGCTTCCAGCTGCTGTTGTACCTTAAAATAGCTATAAAGATCCTGATAGCTGCTAACAATTCCCAGACAATGTTTGCCCAGCCTGTGCATAAATATCTCCAGTGACGGCAATACCACAACCTCCCTCACAGTCTAACACAGGGGCTCACCGTCCAATATCCTTAAAACAAATCTAATGTCCAATACAAGAACAATCCTGAGCAAAAATATTTTTTTTTTTTTTAATACAGAGAAATAGAGGAGTTTCCCCCTAAGGAAACTTCTGATTAAAAAAAAAAAAAAAATCTGCTGGATGGAAATTGAGATGAAAAGTTGGTAGGCAGCTTTAGATTTCATTTTCTCTTTTCGGAGTAGCCCTCTAAATTTGTAAAAAACCAGGGCAGAGACTAAACATCCTCATTTAGTGATTTCCACAAGCCCAGAAAGCTATATGCTGTGTGCATCATCTACAAAGCATGCTGGCATGAAAGTGGTTAAACCTCTACCCACACCCATGCACTGTTTTCATACACCACCTCTAATTCCCTCTGTCATACTTTAAGTTCCTGGGGATGATGCTAATTAAATCACAAACAATGGCCACTAATATAAAGCACATAAAGCACAGCTCGACGATGGGAAAGTGAGATCCCCCATGAGGGAGGCAGGGAGACAAATTTTTGTAGGGGCTGAAGGAAAGGGGATATAGAGGAACAAAGGTAATGTCTGTAGGAGCTGGTGCCTATAGGAGGGTGGTAGCCTGTTAACCACTTGTGCGCTGATGCATATGGCATTGCAGAGGCTGGCCGGCTTTCTCCAACCTCTGCTCGTCACCCTGCAAGGGATGTGGGGCTCCTGATCTGAGCCACACGTGCCGTGTCCTGGGCTACCACGCACAATGCAAACTTAACAGTGGTATTAAAGGGACGTTGCTGCAGCTGCAAAGCCAGAAGCTGGGAAATGTCAGCAGGAAAGCTCCTGAGCTACTTGCATTTGGTTATTTTCTTTCTCCTTGCATGTACATAATGATACCATCTCTAAATACCATTGTAACTATTTTTTCCCACAGCCCTCCATGCATTAGGCATGTGCAGCTCATTTAGTGAGCCCCAAAGCAATTTTACCCCCTGAACACTACTCAGTGCATCGCTGCAGACTTTCTTTTACTGCACAACTTTGCTGGATTTGACATGCACAACCCAAGCCCTGCACAAAGGCAGAACGACCATTTCCCTCATCCGTATTTTTGCACTGCTCAGTGCTATGGTGACTTGCAAGCAACTTCTCTTTCCTGGGCTACGTTTAGGGTGGGAACAGTATGCTCCTCCTTTTACAAGGGGAAACCCGGTAGCATAAGGAAAAAGCAACCCCGAAGTACCACACCTTGCTCTTCAGCCTACCAACACTACCTGCTCCTGTGTGTCCATCCTCACTGATTTTGGGTGCTGCTGGTCCCCCCGCCAGCCCTCACCACCAATCTGCTACCGTACGCACAATGCTGACAGTGCTCCATCCCCTCACCCCAAGAGCCCATGACCAGGGATTCATGGCATCTGCCTTTGCCATACAAGAGCACAGAGGTACTGTAGCTAGCAGGTGAAAAATCATCATTCCCAGTCATTCCCAGCCCACAGTTTGCTCTTCTCACTGCTACAGAGCACTGCATAGAACTTCTCAGAGAAATAGTTATGATCAAGCCAACATTGTTTCAGAGTGGTGAAGTTTTTCCTACATGCTTGTGAATTTGGGACATTTTTTACCCTCTCTATGTAACTTTACATTTACCTACTCTAAATTTCACCTTCTATTTTCCCGCCAGCTCACTCGGGGCTGCAAGATCCTTTTGCAACTCACTGCAGGCAGCTCTCATCCTCGCTGCTCCAAATGACTCGGTCTCATCAGCAAAGGTACGTGAGAAGGGCGCCTAAGCGGAAAACCACAGTGAAACCAAAGCAGAATAAGGGCTAAGCTGGGCTGCCCAGCACCTACATCAGGTCCTACCTGAGGTCATCCAGTGCCTCGCAAGGACAGCTCATACCCGAAAAACATTTCTAAATGGTCGGTAAGCAAAAGGGATAGGTTCTTTTTCTTGCAAATATTTTTCTTGCTGAATTTGCCTTTTTGAAAATTATCCATAAACAGGCTTGGATTTTCACAAATGTGTTGGTTAGCTGGAATTATCTGATGCATTGTTTATGCCAACATATTTCAGGCTGTGAATTGCTGACTACAGACTATTCATGCCTGTTGTTGCCAGTATCTGCTGTTTGTAATTTACTATTTGTGCTGGGTGAGTGGCTGTCTAAATCATGGGGTTTCAGGGCTGCTCTTTCATTAGAGGATTCCTCGGTGCCTATTGGGCCTGGTCCAAAGTCCACCAAATTCACTGGAAAAATCCCATTGATTCTGAGTGGATTTGGACCCGCTCAAGATGGCTGTGCAGTACTTTCCGCTCTGGGCGCTCATGTAAAATGTGCCATCACAACACCATCAGTGAGCAAAAAATCCATTTCTACAAACATCCCACGACTGCTAGGAAAGAGGGAGCATGAACATAGTCAAAGGAGATTGAAGTCGCCGTCAAACCAATATTCATGGATGCTGTTTGCAGCTTTCATTTCTGCTTTGTCCACAGTTTATGTGAGCCAAATGCACATGCGTTTGCAGCACTTAGTAATCCTGATCAATAGAGCAGTGAAAGGGTTTCTAATGCGTTTGTGTCAGGTGCTTCATAGCAGGAGTTATAGCAAGCCAGGAGAGCTTGCAGGAGAGCCACTGTGATAAAGAGAGCTTGGGAAAATATCATCCTATTCTTTATGTTATTCATCAGCAGAAAGAAAAAATAACCCTGAAATAGTCATCGACAGAAACATCACTTCACGTTTTCAAATAGAACAAAACCTGTGCTGTAGCAGATGTTAACACAAAAGCTGATTTAAAATGGACTCACAAACAAAATGGATCATATTTTTTTTTTCCCTGCAGTGGTTTTGCAAATAACGATGAAACCAGAAAATGCATTTCTGACTGGGGAAGACAAAGGGTTAAAGGGTGTGTGAGCACATCCATGCGCATGTGTGAGTGGAGACAGGGTTCACTTTAGTAGGACATTGAGGGATCCCAACTCTCAAGGCAACTGCAGAGTCAAAAGCACTGAAGACAGCTGAAATTGCCTAATTACTAGGATTTAATGCAACTCTCTATTTCCACAGGGAATGATTTAAAGCCATCGGTAAAACTGCCTCTTATTTGGGAAGTGTGAATCTATCAGCTATTAGGCTGGCTATTAAAGACATGGAAACCTATAATAGCTGAGCAGGTTTTTGCTGAAGAATGGTGTATTCAGAGCCTGGTGATTAAGCAATGCCCTCTCTGACTTTAAGTTTATTTAGTTCAATATCCGTGGGAAGGAGAAGCCTTGAATAGCACTGGTAACGGATGGCAGTATCAGGTCTGAATTTACCCTTGTTACACAGGGTTGTTTTTTTTAATCTGGATTTCCCTCAAATGTGCCCAAAAACTTGCCTGCCAATTCAGGTAAAGCAAAGCTATTCAGTGCCTGAGAGCAGCAGTCATGCTTTCTTGTAATACGAGCCCTCGGGAAATAACTTCCCTTCCTGCAACCAGCTAAGAAGTAATGGGTCTAATTCGATCATTTTGAGCACAGCTGAGATGCTCAGCAAGTTACATGTGTTTTCATCAACTGTAAAGAAAAAAAGATTTGAAAATTACTGTTTTGTTTCCTCAGAATAAGTAAGTGAATGCTCCAGAAATCCTCTCCTACAGTGTTGGATTTAGAACTATTTCGCAAAGGACACAGGAAATAATTTAGAAATCATTGGTTCCACGCAGAGTAACTCTTAATTTAAGAAAGGCAGACGAAGCCTAGTTTGGATCAATGCAAGCTGAACTGCTGCAGCACGCTGGAAGAGGAAACAAAAAGTTAGCTGGGGATAATACAAGAAAAAGAGCTAATTTAAATAAAACTGATTATTTTTCCCCCAACTAGAGTGTGCTCAATCTTCTTAAAATTGATCACTTCAGAATATTGTGTTCCATTTTCAATAAAATAACCAGTTTCTACATTAACCTGCCTTTCTTAATCGTCACATGCAACCCTGGTGACCTTCAATGGCACAGACAGACTGACACAGGACATGAAATTTCAGTTCTGCAGAACAGCCGGCAACCCTGCAGTGCGAGGTTCAGTATTTATTGTGTGTCAGTGATTCAGTCAGAACTGTTAATTTTTCAGAAGGGGAGGGGGGGAACTAATCTTTAATTAGATGATGCTATTTTTACAGCCTGGAGCTGCACTAAGAAGAGGAAGGATCTTTGGTTGCAACTGGAGGAATGAAGGTTTCAGCAAACTTTTCAGACAAAAGTAAGTGTCAGCAAGCTGCTTCCAGCAAATTCCTGTAAGTCTCTTAAGTAGTTGGCTCTGACTTTTGCCTCAGGAGTCATTACCAGCTACAGCTACCCTAGTGCTGCAGAGCTGCAAGCGCCCAGGAGCAGGGTCTCCCCAGCTCTCTCCTCTGTCCACAGAGATCACAGCCTCCTGGCAACAAAGTCCACCTTGTCCTCTTTGGACAGCCCTTGACCTTCGGTAATTTATGGACTAGAGATAATAACAAGCAAAGTCCCATAAACAAGGGGAAAACTCTTGTTTGGCTGCAAATGATACTAGAGGGTCTCTCAGGCTACATGTCACTCCTAGTACCTCAGCCTTTTAGGTGTCATCCGGAGATTTTAGATAACAGAGGCCAAAACAGCAACAAGCATTATCCAGCACAGCAACTTTGCTCTGATGCAAGACTCCTGAAGGCACCACAGAGCTCAGGGACATACAGTGACTTCTTTTCAGCACTCAGACTAAAGCCTGGCTCTTAAAAAGGCATCCTATATTATCTTAAAGGCTCAAGGAGGTGGTTGAGCGCTTTGCCAAGCTTTTTATTTTATCATCACCCTCTTGCCTAGAAAGGCTGATTTCATAGCAAGGCTGACTGTCTAAATCCAAGGAGTCATCATGGCGTCCCATTGCACCAGACAGTGACTCAGGACAGTCTCATTGCCCAGACCTTGCCACCACCTAAACATCTGTATCTGGAGATCAAACCACAGCTCGGTGTCCTCTCTGATGACCAGCACAGACCATGTTTCCCAGCCCCACATCAGCAGCTTACATTCCAGTTTCTCTTTCTTTTTTATCATTCATCCATGACCATCAGATAGATGCATCTTGCTGCTTTCTTCCAAATACACAACAAAAGCAGCTATTAAACAGTCCTGCCTTTTCTGTACCAAATTTGCAATTTTGTCATAGGCCACTGGCAAGAAGCCTGTGCTTGACCTTGGCTTCTTTTTATTCCTAACTTATCCTTAAAAAAGGAGAAAAAAAGGGAAAGACTTATTCTTTTGACTCTGATACATGATGTCTCATTGTTTCTTTTTAGTTTCCCAACTCAGTTACTTTCCTTTTCAAAACTCACATTATATTGCCTGTGTTCTCATCTGTAGTCATATACGTCTTTATACAGATGTTCAGTGTTTTATCACTTTTCCATGTGTCTCTGCAGTACCCAGACGGACCAGCAGTCCCAAGTTTATCTCCAAATTCAAAGCACACCCTGTCTTCTTAGATTCAGACCAAGCTGTTTCTTCCTCTCTGCTTGATTTCTAGCCCAACCCAAACCTCAGGAAAGCTCCACAGATTTCCAAACATCCTTCGCTAGTACCACTCCCAGCAGCAGAAAAGGCAGCTTGCAAAAGTGGCAGAGACATCTCTCAGCCCCATGCCAAATCACATAATGCTTTAAAGTACGCTGGCTACCCCACGGATATTTAAGTGTACCACTTCAGAGCCATGCTCTCAATTTTGCAAGAACTTTCTCCAATAATTTTCTAACCCAAGACACATCAATATCCATGCAAGCCTCAAAAGTACTTGAGCACTTGTGTGGCAACCCAAGTAGAGCTTGAAACCCAAACGGCTGAGACCCCTCATGCCAAGTGCAGGCATCACCGTGCTGTGGGTAACACCACTGAATCAGCTCTCAGTCTCCCCTGGATTAGCCTTTCTCAATAGCCAGAGCCATCTGTCAGCCCTGAGTTGTCCTACTTCCAGATGCTATAGGTTAGATGCAGAGAGCAGCAAGCTGCTTGCAAGAGAACTGCACTAGGCGTGCATCCCTGGCAGGAGTGCCAGCTCTTCCCAGCTGCCAGGAGATGGTGCTCTTTGTTTTAGCTCAGGATTTGCAAACACACTTTACAGGTTAGCAACTTCTTTTCTTCCAGAACTCAACTGATCCTGACTGCAGGAAAGATATAACTCTGTAAGTCACAACATTCGCAAACGTGAATGGTCATACTCCAAAAGTCACTTTGGGATTCATTTTCACAGTAGATACCATAAGAAAACTGGATGTATGGGAAGGATGCATGTTTTTATTCTATTATCAATTTCCCCCTGGTTCTCTGCACAGGTTCTGAATGTGTTGGGGAAAACCAGAGCGGCAAGAAGGCTGCTTCACGCTGTCTCAGAGCAGCTGACAGCTCTACACCTTAGCTCCTGGGGACAGGAGTGAGCCAGTGCACCAGCTGTGCAAGTTATTCAACCTTCCCCTCGAGATCCTGCAGCAGCCAGAGGAAGCGCTGCCATGCAGTGAGGCAGGTGCTGTCTCCTGCACAGGTAGGAGGACAAAAGGACAGGGTGGAAGAACCAGGCTTAATTCTTTGTGAACTCCGGTTACTCCATTGACTTCGTTGGAGTGACTTCTGATTCATCCTGCCTGAGATGGAAAGCAAGTCCTAAACTCAAACAAATTCATGATATGCTTGGATGCATGTAAAACCCGTCCTCCAGGTCAATTTGCAGAGGATATGAGTTACTACAGCCTCCAGCCCCAGCGTTTTAGCCGCCTAGTGTAAGCAGGCATTGCAGCTTCCAGCTCCAGGACTCCCCCATTTTGGTCCTCCATGTGCTAAATATATGTGGGGGTCAGCTGGGATCCCAGCCCCCAAAACACCGTGGCTGCTGAGGATGAGCATCCTTTCGCAACTCACCACCTCCTAGTAAGCACAGAGGCTGGAAGGAGAAACAAATTGCTTTCAGATCCAACCCCTGGAGGCCCTAACACTTTTGGGAGCTTCAGTTTGGAGGCTGCCTGGTCAAGACACTCTCCCCAGCAGCTGGTGTCAGATCACCATCATGTTACACAGAAGCACAATCGTTCCGTGTGACTTCCCAGGACCCTGCCTGGGGGTTTCTTCTGGTGTCCCAGCTGACTTCTGGTTTCTTCCAAAAACCATGTGGACACAAATCAGGCGCTGGCTCAGCTGCTGAGTGCTACAGCCCCATCTGCAAGAGCGATGTGTAGGAAACACTGATGAGCTTTTAATAAGATTAAAAAAGATCTACTCTGGGGAACGCAGGATGTACTGCACTACAGACACAGTCATCTCGACAGGCTATTAACAGCATCTTTTTTTTGTTGCAGACTCTGCACCACAACAGCTATCATCTCCCTGTCAGCACTGCTCTGAAAAGGTACCAGGGTACACCTTTTTGCTGCCACTGAACAGGCACTGTGGGTGTCGTGGTGCACCCCAGACCAAGCCAAGTCAATCAGAGGAGCAGGGCTTGGTTTGGTAATGCTGAATATCCTCAGCTTCCACGGACATCCACAGAGCTCCCTGCATCTGACAGAGGAAGCTCAGCAGGTTCCCCAAAGCTAACCAGCTTGTGTACAAAGTGAACCCATAGTAAATGATTCAGGAGTTCCCACCCCTCCATGTCCTTCAGGCTTTCTGCTTCAACAAATGGTCTTGGAGAGCTCCAATTTGACCTGGCAGTAAAACCATGGTATAAGGTCCATGACAGCCCTCTAGACAGCATGAAAAATCATGAACACTGAAAAAAGTGCCTTGAGAAGAGCACAAGAACAGTTTAAAACACTCATAAAGTTGCAAATGCTCTTATTCTAATAAGTGTAGCTGCAGCAGATCTTCATAATTATCAGAAAAGGATACAAATATAATTTAATAAGTTTTAACAAAAATCTCTTTCAGGAAAAAAGCAGGTTTTCATTCATGTGATGGTATCATCAGGAGTAACATGACTGGTCAGCAGGGTTCAGCAACACTAAGGTACTACCTAAAATGCTATCAGTTGCACTTTGCTAAGGCTAATTAAACCCCACTTATGAGAATAACTCATTCTTATTTCACTGTAGTCACATTTCCCCTGGAATGATCAAACTCCACCGAGTCCCACAACAATAATACTCCAAGCACTAAGTGAATTAGCACCTAAATCATGCTTTTCAATGACTTGAAATGGGGCCCACCTCCCTTTAGACCACTAGACACCAAAGTATCTCACACAATCTGGATGTGTTTGGCTAAGTCTCATTTGTTGTTCAGTTCTAAAATACCTAAAACACATTTCAAACATGATTTAGGAACTTCATCTATTCATTGTTTTTACCCCCAGACTGCTACAAAGCAGTCAGTCACTCTCTGAACTCAGAGCAGCTTGTCTTTCAATACCCCCTGCAGAAACACCCTCTTCCCCTGCCCAGCTTCCATCCCAGGGCTCTGCCACAGGCACCTCCTGCACACCCAGACCCACCTTCTCTAGGTCCCAGTTACTTATGAATTCAGCTTCACACAACCGCTCTAAGGCAATCCACAGCCACATGGCTGCAGTTTCAAACTCAGCCTGCAAAAGAGAGAAATGCCAACACCAGCTGCTTTTGATGCTGAGATAAACTCAGGACAGAAATCATTGCCCTACAGTTTCAGGCTCTTCCACACCTGGAGAGAGAGGACTTGGCAGCAGGGTGGTAAAAGCCAGCGTTGGAGAAGGGTTTCTGCTGAAATACAAGTCTTTGAGTAAGAGTTTGATACACATCTGGAGGGACTGCTGAGTTTTCTTTATGCCACTCATACCCAACTGCAACATCTCATTGAAATCCAGCTATTAAAAAATGAGAAAAAAGGGAAGAAAGGGTCGCCTTGCACTTGGGCTTGGCTTGGCTCCCCATCCCCCAGGGTCAAAGCCACCCCAGCAGCATGAATCTTCTGGGGAGACAGAGCAACAATTGCAACGAGATTCAGTTGAAATAACTGAGGGCTCTCCAGAGGAAAATTAATTTTGTGACAACGCATAACACCTACAAGTGATGTGTCAGGCACGGTAATTCAGGGAGAAAACCAGCTGTCAGGCACTGAGGGCTGGGGTAAATCAGGAGCAACTCCACCAAAGGCACTAGAGTTATACCTGCATAAAACTGTCACCAGGGAAGGAAGTACGAGGCCCTGAGAGCCAACAAATAGAGTCTGAAGACAAGGCATTACTGGCCACAAATCAGGATCAAATCTAATACCCGAGGGACAGCAGGGAAATCTAGGTCAGAGAGGACATGGCAGCACAAGGCTGACGCAGGCAAAGAGACGGAGTTCAAAACTCACCATCTAACTCTCTTTTCACCCAAGGTTTTCCCACTGCAACATGACCTGTGCCAGGAAGACCAGATGACCAACGTATGTGACCACAGTATTGGCAGTAATAGAAACATTAGGAGAAAAGATCCTGGCTAGCATTGAGTATGATCTAGATATATAGCATCGAGGAGGAGTGAGGAAATATGAGCAGCATCAGAAAAGGTTAAAAAAAAGAAAAAAGAAAAATACAGAGGTTCTGCTGAGGCAGGAGAGGCAGCAGGCTCTGACTCAAGCACTAATTTAGTTTGCTTGCATGTTAAATTATTTCCCTCTATTTCTAGAAGGTGGGGACACCAAGGGTGCATCTGAAAGTCAATCAAAAAGTTTTCAAAAGTATATTAAAAGGTAAACCTCTCAAAGTAGTGCAGAATGTGGGGCAGAGCCACTGCAGTCATAAATCAACATCAGCCTGCTGGCTCCAGCTTCTGCTTAAGGAGGATTGGGCCATATGTGCTATAACTAATGCTATAAATGTCCTTTCCTTCAAGGTCTCTCCTTTATTTACCTGCCACTATGTCTCTTCCCCTGTAAAAGATGAGTTTACTCCAAGCAGAGAGAAGAAAAATCCTCCTCAGACATCTCACTTCCCTGAAGGACATTTTTAGAGACTTATCCCACCCTTCACTCTAGTGAAGAACCAATACAACTACAAGCCACTCCATCTCCTGACAGACACCAAAAATATTTGCCCACCCAGGAGATCAGCCAGCAAGTCTGAACTCTGTCCTTTGAGCAGAGGTATAATTAAGATTTCAAGGAACACAGGTTAGTTGGACTGTCCCCCTCCCTGAAAGCCCAGGAGAAGCTCCTGCTCCTTCCTTACTTGGCAGCTCTCTGCCTCTCTTCATTTGCAAAGCCTGAGGGCTTGCAAGGGTGATGTGGGATCTCTGTGGTGAGCTGGGGCCCAGTCAACAGGCTGGCTTGTCTTTGGGCACTTTTCACAGACACCTTGGATGTCACCCACAAGCTTCTCACTCCTGGATACTCCAAGCTGCGGGGAAAGGAACAGCTCCTCTCCCTTCTGTATGCGCACACCGTGCAGGCAGCCCCATGGGCAGCACTGCAGACTCACCTACTGTTTTGTGGGATAAGGAAACCTAGGACATGGGTATCTTTGGTTCCGGCCCTCTTCTGTCCTGCTGCAGCCAGCAGGGCAGGGATGGAGGCAATTGCTTTGCTCTAGGGCAGGCAGCTGCCGATCACTGCTTTTCTGGAAGGGCGGAGGAAAGCCAAGGCAAAGTCACGCCTCTGCTGTTTGCACGGGTACCCAGCTCCCCGCAGTCAGAGTTGGTGGCTAAATCACAGTCTTCTGCAGTTTTAAAGACAGCAGAGGCTGCACTACAGGAAGCTTTTGAGGTTGTGGCAGAGCAACCTTAATTCAAACCAACCATTTGCTGGAATTATTGTGTGTTATTAAAGCAGGAGGAGGGCAGCAGCTTGACAGCAGCGCCAGGACCAACCTCTCTGACGGGCGCTTCTCTCTGCATTCAGGAGCACAGCCTGGCGTTTGGCTTCACAAGTGAAAAGCTGGGGATAATTACCCAGATCATCATGCCTTGTGCGGCTTTCCCAGAGTCTCTGCCACACAGGAAGGGTCAGCTGCCAGGTAGCTGTGGAAGCTGCAGTGAAAGGCAGGAGCAGAGAGCTCTCCCCTTGCTCTCCTCCTCTGCCTGGCCTCCCACCCCTGTGCCACAGTGCTGCTGAAGCAGTTCTTGCGGAGCAGTTATTGCACATAACTGCCTCACCCGCATCTGCTGGAAGATGTCTATGAAAAGCTGTAATGAAACTTAGCTTTGCAATCACAGGGAGGTCTGTTCTCCTCCAAAGAACATACCTTCCCCCAGTGAAACATCCGACTCCAAACCTGAAAATCCCTGACTTTGCTGCCATCCTGACCTTAGGAGAGGCAGCAAATACTAAAATAGTTTCCTATTCAGCCCAGGGAAGTTTCAGATCCTAAACTACCGAAGGTTTATAAGAGTAGTTACGCAAGTAACTCTCAGGTGCTACCAGTAGCAGTGGTCCTGCTGGTGGAGACAGGATAAACACATGACCTCCACAGCAAGTCTGCTGCTTCAGGCTCTAGTGTGAGCTACTTTTGGAAGACAGCTACACAACAGTCAGACTTGCAGCTATGATCACGAACAAGGACCTTTCCATGCCAGCAGATACATCAGGTACAGCACTTCATCTGAGAAGAAAGAAGCTTCTAGATGAAGTTCTGGATGGGATGTCTCTGCACATATTGCTGATTCACCTACAGATTTGTGCCAAAATGATAAACAAGGCTAAAAAGAAAAAACAAATATGGCAAGCAGTTTTTCTTCTGTGTTTTCAAAGACAGAAGGGGACATCTAGAAAACCTCTGGGCAAGTGAAGCAATAAGTCCTCTGGGAAAAGCCCATTTTGAGAGTCTACCACAGAGTCAGCCAGAGGGCATTTGGAACAGCATGACTACTAGCTGAGATTAAGCATTAGGTTGTGCTTAAAAAAACAACAACAACAAAAAAAGCCTCCAAACTAATAGCTTTCTTGGCTATAATCTTGGTGTTAGGAAGCAAAGTAGTGAGCATGGGAAACTTCACTTTCTCTTACTTTTTCAGCATTCAGTCCTCTCTGGTAATCAACTCAAAACATATGNAGAGCAGGATCACAGTCTATAAACACTCTCAAGGTACTAGTGTAAATGAAGGGAGGGAATTAGTCACAGTCTTAGAGGGTGAGAGGAAGAAGAGCGATGGCTTGAAGATATAAAATTATGCTACAAGTCAAGGTGTATTTCTTGATGGAAAAGGGCAGAGGAGTGGAATAGGGAGCACAGGGTGTGCCTATATACCATCTCTCCATTACAGCACATCTGGATGGGCCTTAGCAGGGAATGAACTTCAGCTCTGCCCTGGAAGGAGGTTGCAGATGCCTTTTTCTGGCACCACTGTTGATAGCCCAATTTTGCCTCTTGTACATTAGCACTTCAGATGAAATCTGGGCAAATAAGAGACTCTTCAGTTTGCCAAGAGAGAAAATTAAAGGGAAGTAATTCTGCTTGGAACTGAGCTGTAACAGATTTTTTTTTTTTTAATGATTTTTTTTTTTTTTAAGTGAAACAAGAAAACAAACCAATAAAAATCATTCTAGGTCAAATCAATATAATTTGACCTGAAGCTAAATGTCAGATCTGGTTTACAGCAAACTTTGAATATCAAAGGGAAACGCTGTGCATTAGGGTCCCTCACGGAAGCATGCACAACATGGTGCATGCAGGGGGAATCTGCAGGGTAGTTTCCATTTTCCCTACCCCACCCCAGCTGCACAAAACAGGCTGCAGCTCCCTTCAGAGCCAGAGAAGTATCTTTTATCTTCTTCCCTAACTTCTTCCCAAGTCCAATCACCTCAGCATAACACCCTCATGACCGAAGTTCACAGGCAGTCCTAAATCACACTCAGACCCATCTTAGCTCCCAGCATTTTGGATTTGAGCCCATGAAATTATTCACCACATCGTACAGTTGCTATAGTAACATCCTATTGAGTATTATTAGAAATCACAGTCCCAAAATCCCATATACTGGAAGGAGTTGTGCAGCAAGGGTAAGAGCCATCTTTGCCTGCACAGTTCCCCATAGCTCCCAACAGCAGATGATCTGGGTGGTGGATTAACCATGCCCTATCTTTCCCCAGCGCTATCAGTTGCAGCACTGAGCTGTGGAGTGTAAAAAGCAATATGCACCCCACTTCAAACTGGCCCAGCTTGTTCAAAGTAGCTGCTGTTTAAAGCTGCTTCTTCACAGCAACTTGCTTACACATTTTCCATAAATGAGTGAACAAAATATGCTCTAATTTAAATGCAGGCAACAGGTATTTTTGTTAGCCCAAGCAAACAAGGAAAATCTGAGCCCCTTTCCCCTCCATTGTTCACGAGAACTTAGAGTATGAGCCTGCAGAGATTAAATTTTGCAGCAGATCTTCCTAAACATTTCCCTTTTACTAAAAAGAACCATAGAATCACAGAATTG
>VZTL01021679.1:0-12427 GCA_013400535.1 Scopus umbretta
TGGTTTTTTTTTTTCTTTTTCAGTCCAGAACAATAAAAGTTTTTCTACAAATGGTGATCTTGGACACATATGATTCTTGACCCGTTTTTATCACAAATAAAACCATTTTTATGCAAATACAATCTCACGTTGAAGACACACTACATTTATATTTCAGGACTCTTTGAAGGTAAAAGTAGCCAACTTTCTGCTGATGTTATTGCATAAAATACACTTTCAGGAGCAATTAATTCTGAATAATTCAGAGCATGTGAAAACTGACCTGTATATGTGGATTAGACTGTAGTTCTAACTATTGGTATCTTTATTTTTAAATCTTTTTTAAAATAAATTTTTATAAAAATCCAGTTTTTTAATATTGGATACAAGTATGGTTCAGAGATAGCTTTGTTTTGCTTTTTGGTTGGTAAAGTCCATACTTAAAAATCTGGCTCTACTGTGCTATATGTTAAGGTGCATGTCTTAATAAATCAATAAATATTCTACCACAGTAATCAATACGGTTCTTACATAGCTATCAGTAATATCCAGCCTGTGAAATTCCCAAGATTTTTTTTCAGCCTGCTTTGTTCGACTGGCACTGTGAATAATGATTCTACTGCAAAAGGGTTTTGGTTCTGCCCCCACTCAGGTCTGTGCTGGCTGTGCAATCCCTTTCAGCAGGAGCCGCACAGGCCTCAGCCATGCAGGCTGAGCTTCAGGTCCAAGGCAGCTCCGTATTTTGTTTTAGTACACACAGAAATGGCTATCATTCTTTTCTGGATCCAGCCATGCAGACATGTTCCTCAAGGAATCAGGGGATGTCAGTATGGGCAGCTGTGAGGTAAGTGTTATCTACTTCATTCCCCAGAATGAAGGATAAGCCAATAACCATTTGTTAAAGCACAGTAAACAGATTTCATAGAGCGAGCCTGCTCATTGCAGTTGTTATTCTTCTTACAAAAGCATCACAAAGCAAGACAGCACATATTGAGGATAACTAGTGCTTTGTAGAAAAGTATGGAAAAAGTGAGCAAATCCTATACTAGAACTAATACAATTCTTTCACACCTTCTCGAAAAACTAAGGAATTCTGCCCAGTTCTGCTGACTCTTACCAGTGTCGTATGCTATAACACTCATCCTTGGAGCAGGTTACTGTATAAATGTGGATTCTCACAGAAAATGTGACAAAAATCTCTCTATAGAATGTCATTACTTTTTGCAGAATTCACCAGCCTATAACACTATATGGCCATGAAGTTTTGCAGTGAACTCCAGATCAGTTGCAGCTTTTGACATTTATCTAACTTGAATGCTAGAGAATATACTTTTTGGCTTGATTCATATCTCTTACCAGCTAACGGATCAATAAGGCTTTTTTTTTCTTTTTTTCAGTGAGAGAGGGTCTACACTTGACATCTTCCTTTAAAGTTGGGCAGACAGTTTCATTCAAACTGTAATGCTCAGCAACCTCTGATATTCTAGCAGTACCCAGCTGCTCTTCTATTGTTAAGGGATGGTTCAAATCTCTACTATAAACTCTTTTTTTTTTTTCTAAACCAGTTTAAAATGCAGCTGTAAAAATTGCTTTGGGATAAACCTTGGCATGCTGAGCTGACTGCTAGCCTCTTTCTCTTGCCTGGCCCCCCACCTCTTTAAAATTTGAGTTTAGATTTATTCTGCCTGGAACTAGAGGAAGCAAAGCGAATAATAAAAATAATCTATTCCAAAATTAATAGGCATACACCAAGCCATCAGATATCAGGTATGTGGCTTGACTATATATTATAAAAACATATTAGAGAACACATATTTGCAATTGTCAGGCCCCAAAATCTTCACAGCGTTAAAAGAAAGTATGTAACAGGAAAGTTGATGTTAAAGGTTACACATCTGAAAAAGACCCACTATCACCAAGTCAGGATTCTCCTTCAGGCCATCTCTAAAGTAGTTCATGGAGTCATTCTGTGTACTGAGGAGGTAGTCAGGACTGAAAGTGCTGTAGCAGCGTACTTTAATATATTGCTTTTATCAGCTGCAGAACAATACAATTATGTATACTGTACATATTATATTTCAGTAGATCAGAACATACCATCGTATGACTGTTTCAATGCCCCTGCTTCCTCAACAGTGAGTTCATTCTCCACGGTAATGCAAAACAGAGCTGTTAAAGAGGTAGACAGTTAATTGGCATGGATATATTTTAGAAAAAGGGTAATAATATGCGCTGCCAATGTGATGTATTCACAATGGCCACGCCGCTGATACAATCAGCAAACTACATAAGGTTCAGAGTTAGCCTTCTCTAGCCTGGATGTAATTAGCTATCAGATTGATCTCCAACTATTAGAGCCCATGGATAGGATGCCTTCTGTCTAGTATACAACTAGCTATTCCAGCAGCCTTTCTTTATGCCTCAAGCATTAGGATTCACTGGAAAGGACCCTCTGCTTTGATCCAGAACTTCCATGCTTTTGTAGATTTAATTAAGATTGTGCTTCATCTGAAGAGAAATGCAAAGTTTTGTACTTGCTATTCACACCCATATTTGCTAGCACCTATTAGGATTATTGGCATCAAATAACAAATGCTAAATGGTGATATCTTAAGTTGTAAAACATTCATAGAAAAAAATGGCTTGTTTTGTTTCTGAAAGAAAATTCTAAAAGGTGTATTTGCCAATGTTAAAGGCCTCTAAAGATGTTCTGAAATCTCAGTACAAGTAGCTGTTTTCACCTGACATGCATGCATTATGTACCTCAGGAAAAGAAGCTATTTGTGAACCTTCCTTAGGCTCAGGCAGCATGGTGTCCTCTCTCTGACAGCAGCAGTATGGCTTATATCAGGGTAATACAAGTAACAATACAATGGTCAATTGTAAAATAGTCCATCAAACAACAAATTCAATCATAATCAGCATACAGTTTGTCACAGATAGATCTCAAGCCCTTTGTCTCACCTGTCATTTCACTGTTTACTGATAAAAATGATTTGGCCCTTTACAAATTATTACTATGTTCTGCCTTGAACAATGCGTTGCAGCAGTGAGTTTCCACTAGTTAATATAAGACGACATACTTCATTTTCCATTTACATATCACTATTCTGAACACATTAAAGAAAATGAGAAGCATTCTCAGTAATTCTTCACATTTCTTCATAAATAGATATATATACAATCTACTTCAGATCACTTCAACCACTCCTGTTTAACAGGCTTAAGCATTTCCTTTCTTCTCTGTGTGGGAGGGGCTTCACAACTCTTCACATCTTTAATCATTATTTACTCCTAAACTTCAAAGATATATTTTTAAAACACATTTTCTTCCTTAGAGAATTTTCTTGTAACTTATTCTTATGTGATGGAAATATTAGTATTTTGCTAATAGAAGTTAAATGCTGAAGTGTCAAAGGTAATCAAATGGCAGTTCTACAGTGAAGTAACTCCTTAATTGTTTTGTTAACTGTTTCTGTCCTCTTTATTAAGTTATTCTGAGCTTTGCACCTGAAATCATGCCTTACATCAAGGGTCCACAGAACTATGATATTGTGGTGCTTTTGCTATGAAATTCTTACCCCAGAATTTTTATGGCCCGAAGGGATAGAAACATATTCCCAGTCCTTTTCATTTCAGAGACCTAATCTAGGACAAATTCCAGTGGCTTTCATCTTCTGTGTAAAATATATAAACTGTGGAATCCAGGAAATAGGGTGGTTTATGTTCTGTGCAGAAGGAAAAAGATTACAGTGCTGCAGCATGGCAGGAACCAGAGCTGCATGCAATGCATACCAAAGACAGCCACAAAGGCATCCCTGCTTTTCTCTTTGCACTAGAACATATGAACAGTGCACTCTATTGCTAAGCCCCAAGATGAAAGTTATAGCTTAAAAAAGGGGGAAATCATTACTTAAACTTGGCGAAAATACATAATATATGTATGTATATTTAGTTGATAAAGTATAATGTGAAAACTTATAAATTAATACAGTTGATTTATTTAAAACTTAGCAGACTTTGACCCAAAGCTTTGCAGAATGGGTATTCCTCAAAGCAGTAATATTGCATGACAAGAAACACAACAAGCTGAAGTTGATAATTAAGTTCACCTTAACTTTCCATTAGGAAGCTTGGGTCAGGTAGTTACAGTCTAAAGGCTTGCCACTATTTGGGTTAAATGAACTGTTCCTTACAGCTGTAATCATGATGTACAACACAATTTTGGCGATGGCCATTTCCTCTCTGTCAGAAATCCATCCATAGTTGCATTTGGAACTCACGTGCACATGAGGATAGATTTCTTGACATTTCATCAGTGCCACTTCTCCCTGCATGACTGCTGATCTGATTAGAAAAAGAAATTTGCCTTGGTGGAAGGCATGTGTTCCATTTCCTGCCCCTGGCAGCAACCCACTCCACAGGGTTCCACCAGCAGCTTGCGTTCAGCAAGTCCCTCCTCTCCATTGACCTCACCCAGAACTGAGAAAGAGGAAGAAAAAGTTGTTAAAAAACAAATGGGGGGAGAGAGAGAGGAAAATTCAAGTAAACAGCCTGAGAAATTAATAGAGGCTGAGAATAAATCTCCATCCCTAATCCCTTTTCACCTTTTTTGGAGCACATCAGATTAGATTAGCCTGATTTTAACACTTTTTGGCGCAGAACAGCATATAACAACAAAATTTAAATGGCAGGAGAGAGAAGAGGGGAAGGAGACAATGAAGTCCCATGCTATAATTTTAGCAATACTGTGAATAGAAAGCAACACTTTCTCAGATTTTGGTTATTGTGCATTGTAAGGGATACCATCTCAATTTCACTCACTGAGTGGCTGTAGAACAGCTAGCAGAAAACTGGAATAAGCCTCTAAGCAGCTGCCCCAATGACAGCCATCATAAAGCTACGAAAGCAAGGCTACTTCCAAGCTAGCCCTCATTAATTGTTCCCACACCATCTTTGCTGCTCAGCACAAGCTGTTGCAGCAAGCAGCTTATTTCATTAGGTTCTGAGAGTACAAATTAACCCTGAAAGACACCAAGATAGAAGAGGAGGAGGGGAAGAAAAGAGGGGAACAGGGACTGAGAGACAAGGAGGTCCTTGAATTAGCTGGATTTACCATTCAATCTCAATAGTCTTTAAAATAAGTGCCAGAGTCATTGCTATGGGAAAAAGGAAGAGGTGGCAGACAAACATAATCTAACTTCTTAATGCATTTTTTCAGAGGCATTTTTAATTAAAATTTTAAAAAACAGCAACTTTGTTACAATCATACATTCACATGTTTAAAATCTGCTTTGTATTAGCACAGAAGATTTAATCAGCTAAAGTTAAAAGCTTTTTATATAAGCAGACATTAGACAGAAGTATAAGAACTTGTAAGTTTTTGATGGCAGGAGGACATAGCAGATGACAGGTGTCCTAAAAGGTTCTTCCAGTCCAAAGATGTATCTTGTTTAAAGCCAATCTGCAGGTTTCTGAAACATAGAACTGTTGGGCTGGACTCTGATATATTAGACACCTGTTTCATGAGCTCTAGGCTTTGTAACTGGAGATACAATGTTCTGGAGAGCATTCCCAGGCAGGTGTCTGAGACTGAGCATTTGGAGCTATAATGGTCTAATTCAAATTTGGAAAAGAGAGGCAGGGTTTATCATGTGCAGGCCTATTTAGTCTTTAATGTACATTATTGGCAGCATTCTCTGCCTGCACTAAGTATATCAGATGTATCTGAGATCAAGGCTAGATTGCTTTGTTTACTCAGAGAATGAACAAAAAAACCCAACAACAACCACAACAAAACGAATCAAATCACATAATCTGCTTATAAGCAGTAACTACTTTAATGGAAGTGAGAGGGGAAGTTCTCTGTGTCATCAAATCACAAAACAAATTACAAAATCCCAAATGAACACCCACTGGCACATAAAGTTAAGAGGGAATACTGCTTTGAATTCATCCCCCAAAACCAATTCCATCACTAGTCTCCATCTCCCACCATTACAGTTTTCCTCAGGTGTGGCAAATTGGATGGGGTCCACAGGAGCTGAAAGCAAGGCTGATAATACCAACTCTTCTCATTTAAAATGAAAATATTTTTACTTATAGTCAAGTCTAGACTGAAAGCAAAAGGTGGAAGTTTTCATACCTCATTGCCAATGTAATAAGCCTTGTGAATCCATCTTTAGCATGGCCATAGAAGTGAAAAAAACAAGGAGGAAAAAGTATTGTTCATCAAGCTAAGGTCAGAACAATACAGCATTAATAAAGGAAAAAAAAAACATTTGCTTGAGCTGTGCTCTAAACAAAAGAAGGTGACAAGGCTGTTACATTACAACTACATCACAACTCAATATACACACGGACTTGCTGGTTTCAATCTGGGTCCTAGAGGAGAATTGTTTTGTCTGGTGGACACCTACTGCAAATGGCAACATCAGGAGCTTTGAGTGGATGGAAAGATTATGCTTCCTCCATCTCAGAGATGGTCCTTTTCATGATATTTGAAGGACACAGATGAGGTACTTTAAGTAAAATTTTGCATTTATTTATTCTATAAATGAAATAAATGTTTGTAGCTTCTGATACTTTTAATGAATATTAAATGACTTTGAGAAAAAAGAGTATTTATACAGAACTATAAACAAAAATTAAAAGAGAGCCACTGATGAGTTACTGCAACAAGATTACATGTCCGTAATTTGGAAGCAATGATTGTGCTGAATTAAAATAATTCTAGTTGGTTTAAAGACTTTTAGAATGAATGGTAAATTGATAATATGCAATTTCTCTTTGATAGCATTACAATGCCAGGGATTCTCTCAAATCAATTCCTATTTCCTCCACAAAAGAGGTTTGCAGATAGTAATTGCAGAAAACACATCTTTACTGTCAGAGCAGATCAGCTTTTGTCTCTGAAATTGGATCAGCTCACCTTCTTCAATTGCTATTTTCCATTGAACGATAAAGCAGTGCAAGTGTTACATAGCTGCATGGTGGGGTTGTACCAGGGGCCCTGGGAAGAAACAACGGGACTGCTGTATGATCTGTGCATGCAAAGTGTACAATATGTGATCTGGAACCCTGTTGCTTTTAAGGACAATGCTGACTGAACCAGGTATTTTAGACAAGCCTGGAAAATAAGCCAAAAGTAAACCAACTTTTATCTGTGGAGGTCAAAAGCTTAAGAGACAGTGTTACCCTTCAACATGACTCTTAATGAAGCAAGACTGTATAATATCACTATCAATCTGTCAGGCACCTCAGTCCTTTTAAAACTACACTTGTTAGAGACTGAAGTTTTCCAGGGTTGCATTCTTTAAAAGCTCTGACCTTCATATGCTAACACAAACCATGTGATATCACCTGCAATGTCTTTGGTGCAATGATAGCAATGTATCATTCATGACTTAAGCAGCTGTTGCATGGCAGAGAGGAGGCAACACAACAGTCATTGTCATGTAAGAAGGCAACATTAGCAGCTTAAACAAGAGAAAAAGCAAAGAGCAAAATGCATCAAGAGAAAAAGAATAAGCAATAGTAAACACCACAGAAGAAAAAGCACAGCCAAAACATTTTTCTGGTGATTATATGAGCACATGAATATTTCTGAGACTACATTGGAAGCCCTACTACATTTACCAAAAATCAATGACAGCTCTTCCTCCCATCCCTCTTCTTACATTTGCAAGAAATCAAAATATCTAAAATTAGGTACTTCACAATCTCCCAAATCCCTGGGGGGTCCGCATGATTCAAGATCATGGCAAGTACAGAGTTCAGTGTACAAAGAAGGAAATCAAGAGCTGTCATTATTTCACTACCTCTTAAAGATAAAGTTCAGTCAACTTCTCAGCACACAAAGCAACTGTACCAGCTGCTAGCTTGAAAGAGTGATGGCTTTCCAGAAAAAGAAAACACTGGTTGAATATAATGCATTGAGATTTTGAATGAACAACAGAATGTCAATGAAGTTTTTGGGACACACCACGATATAGCTTCTAATGTGAACCTCTAATGTCCAACCTTGGCACTGAATGTTTTGCGGTAATGTGGGAGCTGACCTATCCCACATAGACAATCAGTGGTTTCTTCTCATCATCAGCTATGCAGGTTGGCCACAGCTGAAGCTCTCCCCAGAGACTCCTTATACACTGTTCTTTGTTTACAGCATTTACAAAAAGATTAGTTTCACCCATAATCCTCTGAGTTCTTGCTTCCTACAGATTTCCATAAAGGCTGCAGCAAAGGAAGTCTCCTTTAAATCGACCTTCACGAATGCATGCTGTTTACACACAGTCCCAGTCCAGCTGAACTGCTCACAAACATGTTCCTTTGCACTGCAGTTTCAGCAACTTTACTACAGCATAAACCGTACGTCACCAGTGGCCACTTTTCAAGAAAGGAATGGCAACTGCTTGGAATAACATCATAAAAACAATGTTGGACATCAAAGGTTGGGAGAACTTCCTGAATCCTATACAGGGCTATCAGTGGGAGGTCTTATGGTCTGGTAAGGGGAATCACTGCTCTCCAAGATCATGTGTCACTAGATCATCACCCAATACAAACTGTAAATATTTTCCTAGAATGACAAGTGATTGAGGAGACAAAGTAACTGCTCAGACAACTGCTGCAGGACTCTGATACCAGCTCTCTGTTCAATTCTTGAGTTTGCTGATCTTGTGGCATGTCTACCAACAACACTACTCAGGCTTTGCTCTTCTACGAGAAGCTGAACAAGGAACACCATCTAAAAAAGTCAGATGATTTAAACCACTTTTTATTCCTTTTGAATTGAAAGGTGGTTTGTCTAGAGCAATGTGATAGAATGAGAGGAATGGATATGTGGTAATGGACACTGAGCCCTCCCACCTGACAGCAATGCAGGAAGAGTTTCTGGTTGTTGAGCTTAGGGGGATAAGAAGCTGTTTTTCTGTAGGTTCCATTTGCCTTGAAGGGAGCACAATAAACCTCATGCATTGTAGATTCTAGCACAACTTAAATAACAGTACTACATGGGACAGAAAGTTTTGGTTTAGTAATATAAGTATTTTTCTGACTGTAAAAAAAACCCTGGAAGATTCTAGCCAGCTCTGCTCATGACTTTCATTCCTTCCATATAAAGTTTGGGCTAAGCAAAATATTGAAGAGTTGTGTTTCACAGCTGAAATGAATAATACTCTTTAAATGCACTTCACCATGCTTTCCCACTATTGGGCTTGGCAACAGCAAAGAGGCATGCTGAAGATCTCTACACTACTTAAGTGCACAGTGAAGATTTCTCAAAGTGAGAAGAGAATGAGGTTGCCAAGGTACAGCATGTAACAGGCCATGGTGCTCAGTGAGTTAACTGCAGTCCTCTCCCAGCTATACCACTGACTTACTTTGAGCTGATTAACTTTTCACTCTCCCTTTTACTGTCTTGTTGATTTATATTGTCATGCTTTGGGCCACCAGCTCTTGCATTCTGTGGTGGTGTAACTATAGACAAGATCAGTCAGCGCCTGCTGGTGTTACTGTAATAGATACAATAGGTAATAATGATTTTCCAGGCTACATGTAAGCATAGATGGTACAGGAAAGAGTAGATAAATATACACAAATAGGAATTCTCTTCCTTAGAAGTCTCTCTGGTCAGTATATCTGAAAATAGAGAAGGACAGATTTTGAGTTTCACACATCCCCATTGGTTCTCCTGCTTGGAAATCCAGAAGGAGTGTTATTGCAGTATCATGACATCACAAGCACAATGTAACCCTGCTGAAGTAAATGAAATTAGAGTGGACCAAAATGACAATACTTACTACTTACCATTGAAAGAAGGTCACATTCTTATCAACATATAATGCCAACTCCTAATGGTGCTGGTATATTATGATAAAAGGAGGCTTTGAAATCATATTTTGAGGAACAAAAATGCATCTGCTGTTGAGATTGAAACAAAACATTTCTTCTTTCCCTGTGCAGAAAGAAGTTTAGGAAGGTCTCCCACAGGCTCCAGTGAGAGGGGATAGTAAAGGCAGCAGTGCTGTGGTTTTAACTTACCCTCTTTTTGATACCTGCAATCACTTTCTAAGTCTTGACTTCTAAATCACACTTTCTACCAAAACCTGGCTTGACCCATGATTTGGGAACAGTTACTTCCACAGTACAGATCTGCTACAGTGCTGGGAGTGTTGAATGACAACTTAAGGAGAAAGGGTGAAATGTAATGAGTGAGAACACCTGGGATGTTATATTGAAGTGCTGGTGAAAGAGGGGGGAGAAAGAAGTGTTATGTGAAAAATTTAAAGGCTAAAAATACAAAAAGGTCTGTTAGCCACTCAATGAACATGAAATTAATGTACAGTATTCTTATTAGAGCTAATAAGAACAACAAAGAGAGAAAACAGCAGGCTTTCCACTGCTGACCAGTTACTGCTGTTTCTTCCCAAGGTCTGTAAACTAGTTGTGCTTAGAAAGTGAAAGATAAATGGTATTGATTTAAGCACAAAAAAGAGAGGTTCAGAAAGGAGGGAATTGGATTTCACCCAAAATTCTGTTGTACCTAAATTATTCTGTCGTACTCGCTGCTCCTGTAAAAATGCAAATTTGTCTTCTAAAAGCAGGATATATTGTGCCAAGTATCCCCATAGCATTTATGACCAAAAATATTTTATTAAAAATGTCTGGATATTTTCAAATATTATTTCAATGGGCTGTCAAATTAATAGTAAAAAAAAAGTCATAATTCAGAGCTGTAAGGGGATAAGAAGTTGTGCTATGGCTATGGACAGCTGAAACCCACCAACAGATAAGAACACAAATTTGGGAGAAATACTACCCTTTTCAATTGCCTGTTTTCTACAACTGAAATGTGAAATATGTATTATTTAAACAAAGAAATCAAGTGCCTACATGGGGCAGGGGAAGGAATTTCCCTAAGCAGTTATTTCAATTATCTGTCTGTTTTATCAGAAGACTGCCGTCCTGCTTGAACAGCAGTACAGACACTCCAAGGACCCATCCCCCTACACTGCTGTAAATGCAGAGCATTCCACTCCTCTGAGTACAGTTACTCCGTTGTGTACTAGCAGAATTCAGAGCATTCAACAGAAGGGTCAAACAAAGCAGCTACTAGAGTCTATGGGACCTTTAGCACAGGATAAGGCTGCAATTGCGGTAACAGTTCAAGAGGATTCAACATTACATTTGAATTGACTATAACAGAGTACAGATGGAAAAGCAATTCTCCCACAAGCTGCATGTGGTTAAGACAAAGAGCTGATGCATCAAGATCATGTGCGATAAGCAGTGACTAACTACCATACTTATCTTAATTCAGCAAGCCTCCCTGCTTAGAGGTTTGGGTTCTTTTAATCAGTGATCAGAGTGTGTGTAGCTGTCTAGTCAGTTTACATTTTATACCATCTTAGCAGCTTTAAAAGGTTTCCAGTATTCTGGAAACATATTCTGGCCAGCTAGAACTAACTGAGCTGTGCCGAGCTTGCCACCCTGCCTCCAATTTCAGGCATTCAAGCCTTCTACTTTCAGCAACTCACTGTAGTCCTCCTGCAATGGAACAACCATAGGGTGTGCAGCTCTTGACAAGAAAGCAAGAGCCTGTGGAATGACCAGGCTCATACTTATCATTGCATAAGACACTTTTCTACAAAAGGAGGAGGTATCTGTTCTTGCCAATGGGGCATCACATAGATGCCCTACTGAAGGAATAATGGGAACCTCCTGGCTCGCCAGGGGCTCCTAGGGTCTTGCATCCAACCTTCCCTTTTTTGGTAGCTCAGCACCTCCTAGCTCACACTGCAGTCACATGGAGAGCCCATTCAGTAGCTGATCCCTTAGCCAAGGGTCCTTAAAGACAGCAGCACTCTAGATAAACAGAGCAGGGGATCCTGAGTTAGGTAGGAAAACATAAAAAAAATTTTTGAAGGAGACAAAAGGAAGTTAGGTGGAGCTGGATTTTGAGGAAATATTAGAAAAGCAAAGGATGCAATATCAAGGTGGAAGCAGTGGCCACAATGATCCTACAATGATACTTGACATGCAAGAGGAGCAGAGCTAAGGTGATGGCTGACAGGTAAGTAAAGCAAAAAGACTGTGTGACAAATGGCACTGAGCCACTACTGCTAGTAATGTAGCTGTAAGGAACTCTCTGTAAAGTTATTCAGACAGGGACCTACATTGAATATCTGCTGCCCTGGTTGCAGGCGAGCAGATCCCAGGTTAGGCAGCAGAGAGGCAGCACTGTGAGCTGCAGTCGAAACAGGAGACAGGTATGGGACAAAGCATGGAAATTAAAGAACCTGAAATGAAGTGAAGGCAGAGAGCAATCATGGTTTTGGGGAGTGATGATGTAGTGTGTAGTAAGAACAGGTGCAGAGAAGAGCATTAAACAAACGTTTGTTAATTGGGAATAGTTTACCACTGCATACATCACAGAGAAAGATGC
>VZTL01021680.1:0-15054 GCA_013400535.1 Scopus umbretta
CTCAGATTGAGCCAATGTGGTTTTTCTGTAATATGAAAATTTTAATTAGGTTTAAGCAGAAGTGTGCCAGTGCATATTTATTTAAGTGGTATGAGGATTTGCTGATCCTGAAGACTTATTGCTCCAATGCATAATAATTAATAGTTAGAAGTAGTGATGGGTTGAAGTGAAGAGTGGGTAATGATCTTGCTAGTTTCTGGTTACTGATGGATCTTTCTGTGACTGCTGAACCTAATAAGGCTGTGTAACTGAAGTAGAATAGCTAGTCTTCAATAAACAAAAAATTCAGGCTCTAAAGGAGTTGTAATACCTCCCTGTTCCTATCAAGAACTAGAAGATGGTGAGGTGAATCCAAGAGACACCTTGGTTCCTCCATCTGAATGGCATTTCCAGCCAATTTATATGTTTCAGACTTCCTTATCTTACTAAAGGTGACAAGAAACATTCTCATGCAGCACATGCTGAGAGCCTGTAGATTTGGTGCATTTTGGATCAAACTATGCACTGAACATCCAACTATTTTTTTTCTCTTTGTATTTATTTTGGATTTTGAGATAAAAACAGTTTATTTGTATATTCTCTTATGAGGTCTCTTCCAAAAACTGAGTCTCTGTTTCTGCCACTGGAATCCTGTGAAATCAATTGCCTTTGTATATGTGTTGATAAAATTACTGGGATGCTGTTCCTTCTACAGCGTATTTCAAAATTACTCTCTGTTTCTACCTGACAATGTGATGTATTTTAGTATGTTACTTGTTTAGTTGCTTAAAGTGTTTGCAGAAGTCAGGAAATGAAGCATCGTGGTCAGTGCTCATGATTTTATTGCAGTGGCTGTGAAGCCATGTAATTAGATGAATTTCTGTTATTATTTTTTTTAGCCCTTGCAGCTATGGAGAAAAGGCAGGAAATGTGATTCATAAGACTGACAGGAATAGAAGGCATCAGGAAGACTCAAAATATACACACACCTCATGATTTTAAGACAGTCTTACCATTTCTTAGGGTCCAGCTTGTAATTTGTCAGTCTGAGGGTAGGCAGTGTTGCTGAAGATACAAAACCAAGTCTGACACAGGAGGTGGTTTTGATTCTTCAGGTGCATTAAGGTTAGTGTTACCAAATACATTTATCTAATGGAGTGCTAGTGTATTAAATGATTTAGTAAAAGTAACGGTTTTAAAATTTTTGGTAGACAAACTCTACTCATGGCTATCTGTTAAAGATCTGTTGGTCATGAGGCAGAAAAAAGAAAAGGAGAAAGTTAAGAGGGGGAAAAAATAAAAAAAAGAAAGGAAAAGTAGAGAAGACCCTGCCCTTGAAAAGAAGAAAATGAGTTATGTTATCTTTTGGTGTTACTCTATTTGCACTTTTTGCACGTTGTCCTCTAGACTGACAAAGTTTTTGTGTTTCCCTTGGAGTGTATCTGTTCATTAGTGTCTCCAGACAGAAGTAGTTTAGCTTTTAATTAAAATACAATTTTCAGGGTTTTTTAGTGTGTTAATGAGACAGCAAAAATGAATTCATTGAAAGAGGAACAGATATCTAGGCCTTACAGCAGTGAAAGTTAGAGCCTCATTAGTAGCTAATTATGCAGAACATAGTATATAAATAGAGCTGTTATGGCATTAAAAAAAGCCTCAGTGCATTACCTAATGACATAAAATGTTTACAGTCTGTTCTGAGTATGGTATAATGTCTTACTGAAGTAATTAATGGCATATTTAACAGTGACACAACTGGAATCACAATTGCTTTGCAGGTACAAGTTGAGGGCAAGGGAATATATAAAAGTCTTTTGTCTGCCAATAAATACGAGAGTATCGGAACGTACAGGAGGGACATGTTTTGTGCATTAGGTGGGATAGGGTCTCTTTCTGACAAGGACAGAGTACACTGGACTGCATTTTCAGGTTTTCCAAAAGTGAGCAGTGAGATGCCAGAATTCCAAACTGATGCTTCCAAAAAGGGCTGGTTCCCCAAGAGAATCAAGGCCCATCTTCTGATAACTGAGAAGGTGGAAAATATTTTGGAAATCTTGCTTTTTGATATACAAATGGCAAGCAAGACCAATAATACGCACAAGGTGAAAAAGGAAGCTTTTGTATGACTATAAGGTCCCATGTAATCAGAGAGACATACTCAAAATAACACTTTAATAGCAAGTTAAATATTTTTTTTTCAATAAACTAAAGCATAACCATGATTTTTGGCTTTGCATAACAAGAACTGCATATGTAGCTTAACAACTAATTACTATTATTAATAATAATAAACAGCACTGTGCTTCCATAAGGTGGTGCTTCATACTGAAAGTAAAGCTCTGAATGGCAGTAGCGAACCACAGCTGCTTAGATGCAGTGTGGGGAAAACCAGTCTCGGTACTGCAGCAGTAGTGGTAGAGGAGTGACTAACGGAGAATACTACATTTGGGGAACATGCTGGCTGTGGAGCCTGTCTAGCACATCAGAGATAATTTGGATAGAAATAGAAAAAATATTGTGAAAAGCTGGAGAGGGTGAGAAGGCAGATGAGGAGATGTTTATGCAAATAAGAAAGGCCTGTAAAATGATCTGTGTATTAGTCATGATGATTTCAATTACTGTTGTATTGACCAGGAACCACAGAGCCACAGAATCAATTAGATGTTTAAAAATACAAAAAGCTATTTCCTTGCTCAATATGTTGAGCAGGCAACAAGTTTAGAGTTTGTTCTGGGAAATTATTTTGGTATGATGACCAAGTTAGAGGCTGATTAATGTTTAGCTTGGGGTAGGTGAATTGAAATGATTTTGCTATGAATTCAGTGCTTTATTTTTCAGCTGTGATGCTTAGTGAAGTAACATAGAATGATGGAAAAAAACATTCTTCTGTGCTTCTGCGTTAGCACCGTTTTTGATGATGTTGGCAGCTCTAGTGGGAGGAGGAGTTAATGACTTGCAAGTTTGTGTTATGGCAGGTAGGAAAAGAAGCTACTTATTAATTGTGGTGGGATTTTTTTTTTAGTTCATTAGTGAAAATAATTTTGTATTCATAAAGAGGTCTACTGGGTAGGCCAGACCTGAAGGCCTGAGGAATCTGTTACACATACAGCGGGTACAGTTGAATAAATGTCAGTGCCAGCATTGCCAAGAACTCACCAATTTCCCTGATTCCTAACTGACATAGACATTTGTGTGTGTGCGCGTGTGTGCGTCCTTTGTTTTCGCTGATCACCGAGTCCAAATTTTTTCATTACTGTGGTCAGAGTGAATGCCAAGGTCCAGTTGTGATGATGCTCTCTCTAAATAATTAGTAGAGCTAGCACAAATTTGCTGAAGAATTTTTACTTTTATAATCAATCATATGTGACACACAAGGATGGTCAATTATATACAACATTATGTGCCCGTAAAAACATGTAGCATGCTTCCCTAACAGGTTTTCTGTGTTGGGATCATTGAAGGATGTTCTTTGCAAAATACTTTGATACCTTGCCAAAGGACTTGCTTCTTGCTGTATGGCTATGCCAGAGAAGTATTTTTGGCTGGCTGTGGATCTAGAGCCGACTAGCTAACATTTTATGACTGCCTGTGGTCACACCATTGCCTCCAGTAAGATAGCACAGTCTGTCTTTGTAGGTGAATAAACTCTGTTTCATGTACTGTGGAGAAAGGGAATGGCTGTAGTGAACATGGTGAACAGCTCATGCATTGGAAGTCTATAATTTTAGGCCAACTTGTAGGAAGTCGTTTGTGTAGCCACGGTCATAGTGCGTTTAGGATGTGCTTAGAGTGTGGCAGTGAATATATTACGTATTTGCTTGCCAGAAGTGATCTGGTTGCCTTTAGGTTAATGTCTGGATGCAACATCTTTGTTGGGCAAAACAGTAGATAGCAGTTGATTCAGATTCCTTGTAAAATCCTCAGATTTGCTGTGTTAAAAAATCGAAATTTCTATGTCTGTTCTTCAATAGAAAACCATAAGCCTTGTCATCAGCTCAGCTCAGAATCACCAGCATACAGCAATCCACAGGTTGGCTGGTGACTCCGGAATTCAGTAGTTCATTACTATTTTCAGCTGAGCATTTTCAAATACTTTGTGTTAGGGGGTGCTGCATTATCGTGCAGATACCTGCCTGTCTGTGCTTAGTACAGGAGGAAAGCAGCAAGGCCAATGCCAAAGATAATTTCCTGTCTGCTTTGCCTGTCTTGGAAAGGTGACTTTGTGCTGGTCTGCAGGTCATCCATCCTGACTCCAACTTTTTGTTTAACACCTGCCAACATCTTCAGGCCAGTCTGTAAGTCTCTTTGGCAGATGCTGTGTGCCAGGCGGGCAGACCCTGCACAATTTGCTGTTCGTGGTGTCGGTGGCTCAGCTTCTTGGGCTTCAGTCCACAGCCATCTCCCAGCTTCTGCATCTTTCGTCTCCTGTCTCTACAACATGCTGCATTCTTATCCATCTTCTGCTATTCTGACCTGGCCAAAATGCAATATTTGTGTTTTGCAAGGTGCTTCTGTTGTTGTTGTTTCCTTGAACTGGGGAGAACCGAAATTTGCATAAATTACTGCTGCAGTCCTGAGAGGGAGGTGGGGAAGGGATTCAGAAATAGCCGCTGCTGAAGAGCTGAAAAAGGTTGCCTAGACATCCTGGCTTTAATGATTCCCTTTAAATTATGGCTACAGGCAGCAAGGGTCTGTGTCCACAGAGAGATCCTACATCAACATTTTTCTGGGTTTTTCAGAAATTTTATATTTCATATTAATAATCAGGAGGGCAAGGAGGTGACCCAGAAACTTTCCAGATGGAAAAATACTTCTTACAGTGTTACAGATGGTGTCTTAATTTTTAGAACCCTGGGATCATATTTGTACTGTATAAACATGACTTGAAAGACGTTATTAGAAAAGGAGCTATTAAATTAGGGGAATAGCAAATGCAGAGGAATTTAAGAAATGGGTAAGGGCTTCCTCTGATTTTTAGGTTACTAAGTGGCTGTGTAGCACAATACACGGGAAAGAAGAATTAAAATGTCCTGTCTGTTTTGTGGAGAAAGCAGATGAGGGAGTTAAAAACATTTAATGCTCTTAAAATAGAATATAAAGTAAAAGTGTGCCCAGTGGAGAATTTTTTAACAAAGAATAGAGAACACTGTATAGATAGATACAAGTCAAGTGGAAATAAAGAAGCTAAGAGTAGTGCATACAAGGGGCCCAGGGGTCCCTCTGTTACTAGGATATCTGTAATTCCTATGAAAATCTGTGCACAGAACTCCTTAGATAATAAAATATGACTTCAAAGCTAACCAACACAAGCTTTCACATTAGATATCATCAGAGGGACATGTGAAAACAGATGTTCTTTAGCTAAATTAATCCTTAGAATGTTAATTAGTTCATTCTCTTTTTACTTTTTTTTTTTTTTTTTTTTTTTTTTTTTTTTTTTTTTTTTTTTTTTTTTTTTTTTAAATTTTTTGCTTTTTTGTTTTCCCTTTCTTTAGAGATTTTCCCTACTGGATCCCCTGTTTTTAAATTTTTTTTTTTTTTTTTTTTAACCTGCACCTGGCAATTAGATTTTAATAGAGCCCAGGCAGGTAGTCCATGAAGCAGGCATATTCAGAGTAATGAATATTGCTGAGAGTTTAAAGGGAGAGATGGTAATGGGAAATTGCATGGTTTGAGGCTGAGTGACCCTGTAAGAGAAGATATGCACAGGGAAAGTATCCAGCAAGTGTGAAAAGATGAAGAGCCTCCGCATGATGACTGTACAGACTGTATGTTGGGCGTCTCCAGGAAAGACCAGATTCTCCCAAGATGTTTGGGAAGTGGTACCTCTAGTATGACAGAGCCGGTCTCGTTAACAAAGACTTTACTCACCATCTGGTACACATCTTTCTGTCTTCCTTTCTTAAAGGAGGTGGTGGTTATAAGACTGTGCTCTTGCTAGTTTGTACCAGAGAGCCTTTCTCTCCCTCCTTCCCTTTAACTTACCAGATAGTTTTAACCAAGCTAAGAGAAGATAGCTATCATACGCATTTCATGAAAATCGGTGACTGAGAAGTGGAGGGAAAGCCAGAATAACAGTCTTGCTGAGAGGAACCACAGTACAATTCAAAGCCCATCTATTCCAGCCGGCCCCATCAGCCAGTGCTTCTCTGCTGCCTCTAGTCCCTCAAACCAGTAAAAGATGTGGAAGGCAGCTGGAGGTAAGCTGGAGATGAGAAAGAGCCATGGAGGTTTCTCCCTCACCATGGGGAGATGCAGCGGGTGTATGGAGATGGAGAATTAGGGAATAGTGCAGTGGGAGAAAAAAACATCATGGGAAACGGGGCAGGTGAAATGTGCTGTTGGGGAATATTGTGTGGGGCTCATTTTACGTAGCACAGCTATCCAGATAACGTTAGACTAAATGATCAAATGGTGCTTTTTTGCTCTTAAAATATGTGTGTTTTCATATCCTCCATCAGACTGTTCTTTTAAAACCCATTTTCTAGTTTGCTGATGACAAACTCTGTGTTACCGTATGTATGGCTGTTTTATACCACAGGGAGACGGAGGAGCAGAGCTACGTAAGAAAGAATGAGCAGTCTCAGAATTTGTTCCTTCTTTCTGCTTTTCTCCATTGGGGCTTCTTGCTGCCTGGACATGAGACAGGTTTTCAGGATTAGAGGGGGCTGGAAGACTTGACTCAATCATATTTGCCAGGAACTGCTGATGAACACAAATAGCAATATTTTCTTGAAAGCATTCTTTTTCTGTTAACTTCTAATAGAAAATCTCCTCCTCATGAGATTTTTGAAACCTGTGTACGTTCTTGTTTACTTACGCACACAGCCTCTGGCTTTCCTCTGAGCCAAACCCCTTTGAACTTGGGAGCCAGAGGTACAATCCTGAGTGACGCTGAAGTCCTTCGCAGTAATGGCCTACAATGTAGTGTGTGCAGCCTGTGTCGGGTGTATTAATCTTTTAAACTGAATTGTGATAGTTTCAGTATTTTAATTAGTAGCAATGAAACAATAATAGGCATAATAATATAATAATTAGCAATGAAACATGCAATTCAATAATTAATGGCAATGAAACACATAGAAATTGTGTATAGTTCGGTCAGTCTGTTGCAAGGGCATCCGCAGTCCTTCATTCCACCTGAAACAGGGTTTCCTTGTCAGCTGAACAGTATTAGGACATAAAAAGTCAGCAGAAGAAAGTGATGCATCTGTTGCTTCCCCCCCTCCCCCCCAGTTAAGAGACATATCCTCACAATTCCTAATTACGTAGGGGGTGAAAAGAACACTTCATGATTATATGTCCTAGTCCTGGCTTGCCTTCCAGAATATGAGAAGCCCTCTGAAGCCATTAGATTTCTATTACCAAAGATGTACAGTTAAACTGTTTTACAGTTATTTAAATTTGTTGCTTTAGAAACCCTTTAATATAAATTTCTGCCGAGGCTTTGATATTTTTCTGCTTTCATTATGATATTTTTCTGCTTTCATTATGAAATAAATCATCTGTAGGATATTGTGGTTATTAATGTAAATTACTTCATGCATCAGATCAATGATGAAATCAGCTAGTGGAAAAAAGCTCTGGTAGATTAATCTTGATTATAAAATTTATGGATCAGAATGGTTTGAGAGTTGGTAATGTAGTGGGGCAAATCTCTTTATTTTTATAGATACGTTTTAATTGAAAATCCTACCTAAGTTGTAATTCAAAGACTCCTTTTTTCTATTTCTTTATTAATTCATGTATTTATTAAGAAAAATATGCTTCTGTTATATGGCTATGAAAAGTATTGAATTCATTCTAGATGAATCTTTACTAAAGATGAAAAAATTAGGATTCTGGAAGAATGGTATGCAGTTTAGCTTGGTGTGTTTTTTTTAAATGGCTCCTGATGAAGGAACCAAACTGGATGTTCTTGCAGAAACAGATACAGGCAATGATATTTCTTCAGCAGCGTGCATGGAATATCTCCTCTTTGTTTATTTTTTTTTTTTAGTATCACATGTAAATGATTCAAGAGATAGTAAAAAAAAATCAGATTGACAAGAAGTGTTAACTTATATAAAGTACCTCAGCCGTCTTAGTGTTAGAGACTATTTCTATAGTTTTATTTACTCTTCATATAGGAAACTTTCAGCTTTGTAAAAATTAAGCACTTCTCATGGAATAACACAAAGAAGCTGTTGTGGAGCCTCCATATATGTGAAAATTGCCTAAAAATGATGATATAAAACAGTGTTTTTAGTTCTCTCTGCTGCCTCAGAGACGTTGTGCTTTTGTCTTGGCCTCATTTTAATTTCAGTGATGAGATATCCAAATCTGTTCCACTTGTGAGTTTTGTAGAACAACTAGCCATAACATTAAGGACTTCCAAAGACTTTCTTCTGAATTGGAGAGAATATTTCAGAAGGCGAAAATGGAGTAGAAGTTAGTGGGTAGAAGTAGAAGCAGTGGGTGATGCTTGCAAAAAATGGTGATGTCTTAATTGCATTACGAGAACAGAGGGGGTTACCTTGCAAAAGCACTGCTCAAAGAGCTGTGGGCCAGCTCCGTGCCAAACAGCCAGTGTTTTCTGCTGAATGTCATTGCACTGATGCTTTTTTAGGTGAGTGTTGTATTCTGAGCCCAGAGTTGAGTTCGAAAGGATCAGTTATTTCTCATAGAGGTGAACTAGAGTCATTTGCTTTCGGTGAGGCTGCTGCTTCCATCCCCGTTGAGTTGACAGCAGACACTGTGGTTTGGGCTGGTTTGGAAACGTCTGGCCTCTGCCTCACAAAGAAAAGGCTTTTGCAGCTCAGCTGGTTAAAAGTAACTTTCTACAGCGCAACTAAGCGTGGTGAAGCCTGCCAGAAACCAGGGCAGCCCTGCCAGCCGAGTAGCTGATTTCTTCCTCGCCTGTGCAAGCCGGCCATCAAGGGAGGTGGGGAGCAATGTGGCCTCCCCAGCCCTGCCAAAGCCAGGCCAATGTCTGTTCCCTCTGTGCATGAAATACATGAGAAATGCATTTAATCCAGTTGAGGACGGTCATCCGTGTCTAACATTTCAGAAGAAAGGAAATAAACATTTCTCTAGTCCCTGATCTGTTAGGGGAATTACTGCAGAGCGTGAGGAAAAAAGGCTCGAATTGCCTTCCCACCCCAGCAAATAATGAGTTAACATATTGGCACATGCAGATTGAGATTGCCTGCAACAGTCTCACTTGCCCACTGGAGTACTAGCTGGTATTTTCATTCCCTAAATGTCTCCTCCTTTTGGAAGTGTTGCTAAGCATTGCTAATAATTGCCTGAAGACACAAAACACTGTGGAAAATAAACATGCTGTTACATTTACATTACTTCATGCATTTCACCTTTTCAAATGTTCTTATTCTCTCCCAGTTGGTTCTTCTTAGGCCAGTCTCTTGCAGGTCTGTCCTAATCAATTTATTCCCCATCTCTGTGTCTTTTCTATTTTGGCAACTATATGCCCATACGCAACTGTAGCATAACTGAAGCAGAAAAAGCGCAGACAGACATAGCAGATAAAATTATGTTCCCAATGTGATGGACAAAACTGAATTCCTTTATCATCATGAGCAGCCACAATGAATTTTATAACTTTTTTGTCATTGATACAAACAAAACATGTTCTTTGCTCATGACCAAAGCTCTGAGCAAGTGATCTTTAGCTATTGATGATTCAGTTGGTTTTAATGTCTGCTGTATGTGTATGACAAGTTTACCCTATGCTTTTTCTTCAGTATGAATTCATTTGGTGCAACTACCATTACATTAAATCTGTTGGTGTCTTTTCCAGGTAGGCTTTTTTTTTTTTTTTAATATTTTTTTCTTAAATTTTTCAGAGCCCTGAAGTTTCTACTAGCCGGAATAATGTCTCTGGGGTATTTATTGAGTCATTACTGAGAATGTCTTTCAAATTTTTCATGAATAGATCAAACGATCTTCATTACTGTACTAAACCTCATGAACAATCGTTAACATTACTTTCAACAGATCTTAAATTTGTATGTGTCCTCCCCCCATTTTTTTTTCCTTCTTGTTTGTTGTCAAATCTATGAAAATATTTCTTTTTTTCATGGTGGCTCAGACACACCAGCGGAGCTATGACAACTGCATATCTCACCTGTATTCAGAGATTGGTTTCTCTCTAGATTTAAGTGAGTCACTTCGGACAAATGAGCATTTTTTACAGACTTGGCTTTGACAGTAATGCAAGGCTGAACTGCTCCTTTGAGGTGGAAGGTTATCAGAGAGAAGTCAAATGTGTCCAGCTTCTTGCACTAAGAGGAAGATGATCTGTAGCACTAGTATAAATGTAGTCTGTTTTCTGCACTTTGTGGCTAGATTACAGTTAGGATTGTCAGCATCCTCTTCATCTCCACTGTCCCTGGGTGAATTGCATGAAGAAGTAGTACAGTGGGAGACTAGTATGAAAACAAGTGCCCATTTTGTAGTCACAGTTAAGACATAAGTAAATCCTGTTAATTCAATGGGACTTTTTTGCCTCAGTGAGAGTACCAGATTGATACTTTTAAAAATGAATCCCAAATAGACACTTGTAGCTGGGTTTTCAGGTCCATCCAAGGAGCAGAATGATACTTGCTAGACCATTAGTTAACAAGGGTGATTATGATTATTTAGGTAAAGTTGATGAAATAAATTAGAAACAGCTAAAAGACAGCCAAAGACATTAAAAATAAATAAAAAGAAAAGCAGTGAGAGCTTAAACTCATTTATCAATATAAAGGTGACCATGTTGATTTGGGAATTATAGGACATCTTTTGGAAGAGCCTTCAAAACTACAGAGCAATGAGCACTAACAGTACATCATCTTTTGGAAAATATTTTGGAAATGTAATCCTTCTTAATTTTGTAAATTTTATACTTCTTAATTCTGGTCAACAATTTATTCCTCTAAATTTCCCTGTTTATTATTAAAATGAAAAAATAAAAAATCTCAGAATACATTTACTCCTGTCACTTTCCCCCTCCTCTGTGAAATAAATATAAAATGTAACAGCAGGTGAAGCAAAGAATATTGTGAGGTTTATATTATATTTTGCTATTTTCAGGAAGAAAGGATGAAAGTTAAAGTGAATAACAATGTGGTGGTCTGGCTGGGAAAGCCAAGTATTCTTCTGGTCCTACCTAGGTAGACGTCATAGGGGTTTCTAGCTGAAATGTGCAATGACGTCTCTGGCTTTTAGAAATTTTGGTGCCATTCATGCTGACTGTGTTGCTGATTTGCAGGCACTGAGGAGGAAGATGAAGGCAATGGCCTGTTGCTGAAGTCAGCAGGGAGCTTCTGGTGGTTTCTCCATATGTGGAGTCACCTGCAGCCTCATCTACAATGAGTCATCGCTGGTAGAGCAGATGATCCTCAACACAGAATTTGATATAATGAGTCTCTCAGTTTTAAAATAATTTATATGGCAGCATGGTTACAATGTTATTTATTGCAGAGCAGTACTGCAGTTTTCACGTAAAATTCACGTATGTGATGAGATGCTGAAAAAAATCTGTGTGTTGGATCAATGGAGGGTTTTCTTCTTTCACATTCACAGTTTTCCTGGAATTGCAGTAATATATGATCTTAAGTGAAGGTTGTGCTTTTTTATTAAGGCAATAAATAGGACATGAGAATTGGTTATGAAAAATAATTGTATGATTCAAAACAGCTGAAAACTTTCATGCCTATCCCTTCAGTGCAATAGGATCAAATCTGTTGATTGCAGTGCAGGTTTTTGACAGGTCCTTGTTTATAATATTTTTTATTTTTCCTACAATTCGTAGAAAACAGTTCATTTTGGGAAAGGGTATAGATTCCAGGTGGGCCTTAGCTGTCATGTGGTATGAAAAGCCGTCAGTGAAAGACTCTAGTAAAGAATCTGGCATTTGCTTGAATTTAATTGAGTCCGTAAGTGGAAATATATTTTTACTCGTAGCTGCAGAGAATCCTGAAACCTGGTGGTTTTGTTTATCATGTGCCCTGGTGATGATCCTAATAAAATGTGATAGTATCTCTGAGAGAGTTTTCTTATGCTACTTCATCAGTAGAACAAATTTATACAGAAGACGTAAAAAAGACAGGGCAGCTTGAAAGATTTAATGTGTTCTCATTAGGTACAACAATATGAAGACAATCATCATATTTTGGTTGTGAACACTAAAATTTTTATATACGTGCTAAAGGTATCAAAGGAATCATAAAGAATTCATGCTCAGGGATGCTATTTTAGGTATTGAGAACTACTTTCTAGAACACAAGTGGATCAGTTGTTCTCCTTTTTATCAGGTAAAAGAAGAGTAAGTCCCTTGACTTTAACAAATATGTAACGTAAAAACTTGATGTGGATGAAAGTGGGCTCAGCTTCCAGATGCTGGAGAGTATGTTAAAGCACCTATAATATGAGTGCAAAAAATGTTTTGCCCATCTTAGTAACGGGAATTGTTTACCTGGCAAGAACTGGGATTGTAAAATGTCCTACTCTAGTTTTTATACTGAATGATTACTGTTCTTGCTTGGTAGATGTTGGTAAAATTCTTCCCATTCAAAGCTGTGTTACTAATGGCCTTATTAGTCAAGATAATATTTCAACAATCTGTGCAAAACCACTTAATACTGTGAAAGTACTCTCTCTCTTTTTTGCTCAAGGCAAGCCAGGTTGTTTATTGGATGGTTATCAGAAGCTAAGCTTATTGGGATATCATTTTGTAGTTCACAAATACCCATCTGTATTGATTTGATCAAAATAAAAGTTTGATTTTAAAAGTACTTTGAAGAAAAGTAAATTTGACTTGGGCCATCTTGCCTAATGCCAAAATGCTAGGCTTACTGAGTGGTGCTAGATAGATAGCACTCAGAAAATAATTCTGGGGTTGTCTGTTCTCCTTCATTTGATGCTCTTGTGAATGGAAGAACCATCTGAAAACAAAAAAATCTTTTTTAGTGCTTATTTGAATTTTTAATGCTCAGCTGATTTAATAGGCTTGTTGTAAACATTTCATCCTCATTTACATGCCGGAAGGATATGACCTGTCCTTAGGATGTAGTTTATATTTGTTTCCTTCTCTCTCTGCTTTGGATTCCTGAGAGAAAGTAATCTTCCAACAAAATCTTTTGATAACTTTTGATACTGAAATGTCTGATTCTGTTGTTATCAGTGCTTCTTCTGGTAGACATTACTGCCTTAGGATTTTCTGTTACCAGTGCTTTGATGTGAAGGCAGGTACTGTACAAACTCAAACAAGCAATCCAACCTGTTCATACAAGGGGTATACAATACTTAAGGAGACAGGTATTGTGTCGTTGCCACATTACACTATGGGTGTGTTTATTTCTAGTTTAGGTAGGTTTGGGTTACAATAATTTAGCTAAAGAAGGAAAGATGGGGATGACAATGATGGCCGTTGAAGGAAGTGAATAGAGAAGTTAGGCAAAACTCCTTTGGGTCTTCACAAAAAAACAACTGTGGCAATTGTTTCTCAAATAAAAAAACAAACACCCACACCAAAACTACCAGCACCATCTTAAAAAAAAAAACAAACCCCAAAACCCAAACAGATGGCAGTGGTTGCTTTACATTAAATAGTCTTAAAAAAAACATAGAGCCTTTCCGTCACAGACTGAAATTTAAGAATTTCCCTATCAGGCAACATTTCTTTTTTCTGCCTCTTGGGTCTTCTTATGGTCCTTTGAATCTCAAATAATCTTCTTCATACCAGTATCGCTTCAACAAGGTAGACAGTGACTCTCATGCAGGCCAGCCATATCTGTGGTCTGAATGCTTTCCTGAGAGCTGGACTTTCGGGGTCTTCCTGAACACCAAAGCAGTCAGTGTTTGACTAGCTCTTTCTCTTACTCTCGGCAGGGAGACCTGTTGGGCTTATGCACTGTGAACCAGTTGTGCTGGACTTTCAGTCGTTAATATTGCACTCCAGTCCAGACATCTGACCTGAAAGCAATGTCACATTTGGCATCTGGCAGGTCTGCAGGAGAAGGTACTTGAGACTGTGAACTCCTCAGATGTGAGCCTAATGAGCTCAGGAATATTATTATTTATATAAATAAATTACGTTGTTGTTGTTGCTCTAGTATACAGAGTTGGATGAAAATGAGTCACAACTGTCACCAGCATGAGATCATCATCACAATAGACTTGTAATACATGTGTCCGCTTTGCTTCTTGAAAAGAAATGGCATAAATCTTTACTTTCAGAGCTCCAGATACGCTTCCCAAGTGGACTTGTACTTAAACCTCAGGATATGGCAGGTTTGAGAAATGCTCCTTTATTTTAGTATATTTTTTGGCTGATGCTATCATATGTGCTCCTGATTCTTTTCATAATTAGAGACTGTATTACTGTGTTTAAATCCTGCAGTATTTTTTTCCTATTACTATCATGTGAAATAATGCTATCATTTTCATCGTTCCAGTGACAACATAGCAAATGTTTTTATTGCTTTCCTGTCCTTATTTGACCTTTACAAATAAGCATTTGGGAACATTAGATCTGTCTGACTGTGGCATACTTTTGAGCATTAGCATGAACTCAGAAGAGAAGAAAAGGACATCTTCTGAGTCTGGAATTAGAACTGGAGGGGGAGGCTGGGCTTAGCCAGAGTATTTTTAGGTGTATGTTAATCTCACAGCTGGGCAGAGTTTCTTGCCAATTATTCTTTGGTTTATATGGATGTTTCCTTGTTTTCTTAATGTGTGACATCATATCCATGTGTGGCAAAAATGCTGTGTTAGTAAGTGTTGAATACAGATTGCAGAAAAACAGGCATTGGTCTAGTTCTGCTCATGAGTGCTACTGTGTATGTATTTCAGGATCTTGGCATTCCAGCTGACAAGAGGCATGCAGCGGCTCTGTGCTGTTCTGTTGTCTGCCCCCTTCTTGCTCAGTTGTACAGGCCTGGGTGAAAATCTCGCCTTTCCAAGTCACCAGCACAGAAGAATACCCTCATTTAAAACTGCACAGCATAGCCAAGGTTTTATCCTTAATATTATTATGGTAACTAGTTCTATGGAAGTATAGATATCTCATTTATTATAATCTTTTCTTAA